>JBAMJV010004511.1:0-167024 GCA_037951105.1 Echinarachnius parma
GGATCATTAGTTCCATTAATGTTACTCACATGTTTCGAGTAGGCCTATATCTAGCCTAATTAAATATAACACTGAACACACTAGATACACCAGGCTCTGTGCTAAACACATATTAATAAAGAGAAACTAGATAATAATTGTCGAGTAAAAATGTAATTTTGAACAAAAGAGTAATTTTGGGTTAAGATTATTACAAATATGCACATTGAAATAAGGATAATGGAACACAAAACCCCAGTGCCACCCCCCCCCCCCCCCCCCCGCCCAACTCCACTGAAAATATACACGTGTTTGCCCAAGTGTTGCTTGAGAACTGTCATGTTGATATTCATTTTTAGGATTGAAAATAAAGCCCCCAACTAGAATTGCAATAAACATATTTACACAATTACTTACAGCAATTATTAAATGTGATTTAAACTGAAACAATGCTTTAAATGTATACTTCTTTCTCGTTCATCTCTCATTTCTGAAATATGGAATGTTTAGCATTTAGCCGTAAGATTATATTTATATGTCGGCGCAAATTCGAAATACTAAACATGCTATATTAATTTGTCTGTATTTGTGTCATAGATGAAGATACGTGCATCACTGCATAATACGTTAATATTTAAAACGATTGTTAGAATTGAAAATGGATATTCCAGAAAAAATATATGGATGATAACTACCTTCCGACTCTGAATAATGACGTCCCGCCATGAAGTTAAATATTATATTCAATAACTTCTCACCCAGTTAAACAAATGGGAAACTTAACAACTGTAAGGTGATGATTTAAGAGAACCAACAATATCATACATAATCATTACAATATGTTTCCTTAAAGGGACTTAGTAACATTGTCCAAATCCTCAAAATAAAATTTTTGATCTAGCGGTTCCCTCATACCTTGTTGTATTCGTATTAATAATAAAATCATGGGACAGGTTTCGGTTTTTCAAATTTCCCTTTCGTTACAAAGATATGTACGATTGAAGTATTCAGATAAGAAAAACTCCGGGCGAGTTTTTCATCCCTGTACAAAGTGAATGCAGTGAGTTAGTGAATATCACCCAATATCACTTTGCATTTTCGCTCATTACTTGGCCATGCAATGTCCATTTGACTTGAAATTTTCACACAATACCCTGTTGACATATGAGATAACAACACTATACATTGCATCAACTCTTCATCACTTTTTGCACATGTCAACAAAGTTACTAGATCCCTTTAAATTACAATACAGAAATGTGATAACATTACTTGATAATCTACATTTCAAGTTGTCGTTAACCCTTAGAAGGCCGGGGGGCCATAATCCCCCCCCCCCCCCCCTCCTCCTCCTCCGCGATTGTTGTTATTGCTCCGAAACGCGGTAAGATAACGCGCCGCTGCTTGGTGACTTTTTTCTTTTAGGTCTTGCGCATATTTTAAAATTTCGAAAATCAGACCGACCTTTTGTCCATGCATGTCAGCCCGAAAATCGCTCAATTTCGTGATTTGTGTAAAAAACATATGGAAATATCAGTTTTCGTACAAGGAGGTATATCATTGGTTATTTGGTCTTGTTTACATTTTATATGTTTGTTTTGGGGTTCAAAATAGTTGAATTATAGTTAGAAATAAAATAAACAACAAAAACAATAAAATACATAAGTAAAAAAAAAAAAAGAAATATAAGAAATTATAAAAACAATAGAAAACATTATAAGGAAGAACCTGGCTCTTCCAAATTTTGTTGTCGTATTATTATTCCAAATGCTCTAAAGAATATATCTAGTGAAAACCAGAGTTTAATTATGAAGAACATATGATTTATGGGTAAAAATATGAATTTCATGACCTTATTTGCATAAATATGCAAATTAATGCATTTTTCAAAAAATTAAAATTACCATTCTATTCTACAACTTCACTTATCATGTGTTCAAATTTTCACGGCGATCGGCCGCTCCGCGGCCGAGATCTTAAGGGGGGGGGGGGGGGGGCATAATGCCCCCCCCCCCCCCCCCCCCCCCAGGCGTAGGAAGACCTCTAATAGCCCGGCCTTTTTAGGGTTAAGTGCTCTGATTTCATTACAGGGTTAGTTTGTAATTGGTATTAAACATCACGCGACTGTCAGTAAGAAGTGTTGTGCTATCCTATGCATTTTCTTAATAATAATATAGCATAGATCATGTTAAAGTGATTCAGGTAAAGTGTCAGATATTGCACAAAATGACATTTGAGACTTCAATCCTATATCAATATCATTGTAAAATACAATTGAAAGATTTGTGAAAGTTTGAAAGAAAACGAACACTGTTAACCTAGTGAAAAAAACGAATATTGAGTTCATATTTTATCACCGAATACTGATGGCCTGTCATGGATTTGTAGCAGTTATACTTGTTATCAACCGTTGACGATATCCGCATGTTTACAGACTGTACAGAATTCGTGGAATTTACGCACTTTGGATCAAAGTTCAGTAGCGTCTTGAATGTTTCCCACGCGAGCTAGCTGGCTCGGACCAAAGACTGTTCTGGGACGTGTTTAGCTACAGCAATTCTACTTTTTTTGAAAAGCGTTGATCAACGCTTTTGAAATAATGATTTTCAATGATAATTATCTTCATACTAAAGGGACATTTGACAAAATCTAACCCTACTTTATTCTTCTCTTACCATAAGCTAAACAACAAGGCAGAAGAGAAACGAGGAAGCTCCAAGTATTTTTTTGTGGAGTTAGACACTCTACCTGGATCACTTTAAGAAACATTTCACGAAATTAGTAGCTACTGTACAATAAATTGAGATTTACTGACTGACTGAAGGGAAAGTATAGGTCCGAAGAGATTTGCGTTATTTGTTAACAGTAACACTATTATCATTCTAATACACAATTGAATGATATCATTTTTGGAAGTCAAATACAAAGATGAAGTAAACGATCAGCTTTTATCCTCAGTTGCAACAAAAATCAACATGTTTTAGTATTTACAACGAAGATACCAGGTTACCACATACAATATATTATTTGCCTGGAGTCAAAATAAAATTGATATCGCAACACGTTGTGATGATACAAATGTGTTGAACTATCAACGACTGGCATTTCATGCCTCGATATGAAAATACCCTCTACCGTATATGGGCTGTCTTCCCCACTCCAAGCCTTAAATACCTCAAAGCTTTTCCTATCACAAGAGAGAGTAGCCTTTCATTTAAAAAATCATCTAACAACTTATAACATGCCAAAGTAATACAATAAAAACCTATAATGTAAACAATGCATAAAACAGTTTGGCAAGGGTGATGCTGAGTCAAGAGGCGTGTCCTTGTGTACAGAGTGACCCAGACATAGTTAAGAGGTTTCATTTTAGGTGAAAACATACTACATATCTAATTGTTATCCGTTAATGCAGACTCGAAATAGTTTAATATTTGCAATATAATTTTAATTACACGAATACATGATTGTATTAAGTGTATAATAAGAAAAGGTAACTTCACCCCAAAACTGAAAAAAATAACAATTACGGACAGCGTTATGGTATTTGAGCTGCTAGGTTTATCAACTTAAAGTGGTAAATCAATTTTGGTAGAGAGGGCGCTGTAAGACACATTTGTTATGAGGTAATGAAAAACTGTGTGTCGAATGTTTAAGAATATGCCATTTTGATAGCAGAATAAACTTTATTTAGTCAAAATCGGTTCAGAAATGGCTGAAATATCAATACATATATCCAATCGTAATGAATCTGGGCCCCAGATTTATTCGATGATTTAAACCAAAAAAATGCTTTCACTTTTTCAAAAATTTTAAAAAGCGGTTTCTAAATACCTGATGATTATCTCTCTATTTAATCATTATTTCAACAAAACTTACATGCATTATTGTGCATGAAAAATGGTTGAAACCAATGCTTTATTAGAGAGCGCACTCTTGAGTTTCAATGACTCTTTCTGAATGATAATAGGCTTTTTACTTAGTCGTTTGTAATTTTGTATACTTTTCGAGGATGATGGTTTTATAACAATCAATTTGTAATGTTACTGTGCAGGTTTTAGTTACTAAAGTTCAGCTTTAACAAAATTCTCAATTTGCAGATAATATGAAGAAGGTAATAATACGAACTCCTCAAATATACATTTACAACATATTAAATAACAAAGTGCATTTACTATCATCAGCGGGAACTTCACAAATTACAACAAGTTACAAGAAGTTTAAATATTTGTTTTCTTTTACCACTAGGTTGATCATTTGTATGAAACATCGGGCCACTGCTTGTAACTAGTTTCGTAAAATCTTCATTTGATATATAGACTGTTTGTGTTTAATATTTCTGATATTCGTTAAACACACACGTGAACAATGCTTTAATTATCTGCAGATTTATAAAAAAAGAAGAAGAAGCAAACAAAAAGGGAGCTTGCAAACTGATCGCACCCTAAAACTACTAAGTTTAAATATTTGTTTTCTTTTACTACTAGGTTGATCATTTGTATAAAACATCGCGTGACTGCTTGTAACTAGTTTCGTAAAATCTTCATTTAATATATAGACTTTTTGTGTTAAGTATTGATGATATTTGTTAAACACACACTTAACAAATGTTATAATTATTTGCAGATTTATAAAAAAAGGACACGAAGCAAACAAAAAGGGGGCGTGCAAATTGATCGCACCCTAAAACTACTTTTACACTAACCAAGCAGTTTAATTTTAGATGAAAGATAATGACAACATAATTCAATGTCTTTCGTTAGTATTCATGCCTAATTTGTGATACTATTCAGGTATATTATGATTTATTTCTCTAATTATTGTATATAATATATTAAGGTTTCTTTATACCTCGTGGGTTCATTAATGTTATTTCCATGTTTGTAAATATTGTTGCAAATGACACTGCAATTCAGCTTGTAGCTGTGAATGTGACATTTTGTTGAATAAAATATCATTATTATAATACAGCGTCACATCTTCCACTATTGGCGATACCAAACTGCTGTCAATAAGCAGTTTTGTGCTATCTTTACTCAATATTTGGTCTTAAACAAGTGCTTAATAACAATGTTGTATACAGCGTGTTAAGAAACATTTCAAAAAATGTGTAGGTGCTGTAAATTAAGATTTACAAAATATAAATCATGGGTCTGAAAAGATTTGCGGCATTTGTTAAAGGTATAGACCAGTTTTGGAAACGCCCCCCTCTCAAAAAATGAAATGGAAGCTCTTATTACCAATCATGTGAAAGAATGTGTTTTGACTAATACGTGACGATACAAATTTTGCCTGGGAACCGCCTACTAATTGATATATTTGGTAAATTATCATATCTATCCGGCCTGGATAGATATCGCGACGGTTGATATACAGCCACGTGCGATGTGTGTAAATCCTATGGCAAATGCGCACAATGGTTATTCGCCTAGGCAAACCGCCTGAACGAGCGTACGAATGTGGCCAGCGCAGACGGGCAAAGCTGACGGTGAATTTAGGCTCAATGTCAGCGGCTTTCATAAACGTTTTTACTGATTTTTCTGCATTTGACGATAGTACGGTTCAGAATTTTCCACACACGCTCCTTTTTATGTTATTTCAATAATACTAATCAATTAGTTTGACTAATAAAGCTATTTCCCACTACTGGCCTTTCCCTTTAACAGTAATTCATATTAGCATTCTAATACACGTATGAATCTCAGTTTTGGAAGTCAAATACATAGATGAAGTAAACGATCAGCTAATATCCTCAATTGTAACTAAAATCAACATGTTCGAGTATTTACAAAAAAGATATCAGAATACCACAAACATTATATAATTTGCTAGGAGTTAAAATGAAATTGATATCACAATGCCTAGTGATGACACAAATTTGTTGATTTAAACCAACAACGACTGGCATTTTCATGTCTCGATATACAAATACGAAGTCTTTCCCACTCCAAGCCCTCGAATACCTCGAAGCTGTCCCTCTCACAAAAAGGAAGAGCCTTTCAATTAAAAACCTTATCTAAAACAAAACAAAAACTAAAAATTAGAACATGCGAGAAGAATACCTTATATTGTCCTTGTGCACAAGGTGACTCAAACATAGTTAAGAGGTTTCTCGTCAGGTGAAAACATACTATAGATCTAATTCTTTCCGTTAATGGCAGACTTGAACAAATGTAATATTTGCTATCTGTTTTTAATTACACGAATACACAATTGTATTGCAGATGAAATGTATCATAAGTAGCGGTAACTTCACTAAAAAACACAAAAGAGGCGTATCATTGTGTACAGAGTGACCCAGACATAGTTAATAGGTTTCCTTTTAGGTGAAAACACACTACATATATAATTGTTATCCGTTAATGGCAGACTCGAAATAGTTTAATATTTGCAATATGATTTTAATTACACGAATACACGATTATATTAAGTGTATAATAAGAAAAGGTAACTTCACCCCAAAACTGAAAAAAGATAACAATTACCCACAGCGTTATGGTATTTGAGCTGCTAGGTTTATCAACTTAAAGTGGTAATTCAGTTTTGGTAGAGAGGGCGCTGTAAGACACATTTGTTATGAGGTTATGAAAAACTGTGTGTCGAATGTTTAAGAATATGCCATATTGATAGCAGAATAAACTTTATTTAGTCAAAATCGGTTCAGAAATGGCTGAAATATCAATACATATATCCGATCGTAATGAATCTGGGCCCCAGATTTATTCGATGATTTAAACCAAAAAATGCTTTCACTTTTTCAAAAATTTTCAAAAGCGGTTTCTAAATAGCTGATGATTATCTCTCTATTTAATCATTATTTCAACAAAACTTACATGCACTATTGTGCATGAAAAATGGTTGAAACCAATGCTTTATTAGAGAGCGCCCTCTTGTGTTTCAATGACTCTTTCTGAATGATAATAGGCTTGTTACTTAGTCGTTTGTAATTTTGTATACTTTTCGAGGATGATGGTTTTATAACAATCAATTTGTAATGTTACTGTGCAGGTTTTAGTTACTAAAGTTCAGCTTTAACAAAATTCTCAATTTGCAGATAATATGAAGAAGGTAATAATACGAACTCCTCAAATATACATTTACAACATATTAAATAACAAAGTGCATTTACTATCATCAGCGGGAACTTCACAAATTACAACAAGTTACAAGAAGTTTAAATATTTGTTTTCTTTTACCACTAGGTTGATCATTTGTATGAAACATCGTGCCACTGCTTGTAACTAGTTTCGTAAAATCTTCATTTGATATATAGACTTTTTGTGTTTAATATTTCTGATATTCGTTAAACACACACGTGAACAATGCTTTAATTATCTGCAGATTTATAAAAAAAAAAGAAGAAGCAAACAAAAAGGGAGCTTGCAAACTGATCGCACCCTAAAACTACTAAGTTTAAATATTTGTTTTCTTTTACTACTAGGTTGATCATTTGTATAAAACATCGCGTGACTGCTTGTAACTAGTTTCGTAAAATCTTCATTTAATATATAGACTTTTTGTGTTAAGTATTGATGATATTTGTTAAACACACACTTAACAAATGTTATAATTATTTGCAGATTTATAAAAAAAGGACACGAAGCAAACAAAAAGGGGGCGTGCAAATTGATCGCACCCTAAAACTACTTTTACACTAACCAAGCAGTTTAATTTTAGATGAAAGATAATGACAACATAATTCAATGTCTTTCGTTAGTATTCATGCCTAATTTGTGATACTATTCAGGTATATTATGATTTATTTCTCTAATTATTGTATATAATATATTAAGGTTTCTTTATACCTCGTGGGTTCATTAATGTTATTTCCATGTTTGTAAATATTGTTGCAAATGACACTGCAATTCAGCTTGTAGCTGTGAATGTAACATTTTGTTGAATAAAATATCATTATTATAATACAGCGTCACATCTTCCACTATTGGCGATACCAAACTGCTGTCAATAAGCAGTTTTGTGCTATCTTTACTCAATATTTGGTCTTAAACAAGTGCTTAATAACAATGTTGTATACAGCGTGTTAAGAAACATTTCAAAAAATGTGTAGGTGCTGTAAATTAAGATTTACAAAATATAAATCATGGGTCTGAAAAGATTTGCGGCATTTGTTAAAGGTATAGACCAGTTTTGGAAACGCCCCCCTTTCAAAAAGTGAAATGGAAGCTCTTATTACCAATCATGTGAAAGAATGTGGTTTGACTAATACGTGACGATACAAATTTTGCCTGGGAACCGCCTACTAATTGATATATTTGGTAAATTATCATATCTATCCGGCCTGGATAGATATCGCGACGGTTGATATACAGCCACGTGCGATGTGTGTAAATCCTCTGGCAAATGCGCACAATGGTTATTCGCCTAGGCAAACCGCCTGAACGAGCGTACGAATGTGGCCAGCGCAGACGGGCAAAGCTGACGGTGAATTTAGGCTCAATGTCAGCGGCTTTCATAAACGTTTTTACTGATTTTTCTGCATTTGACGATAGTACGGTTCAGAATTTTCCACACACGCTCCTTTTTATGTTATTTCAATAATACTAATCAATTAGTTTGACTAATACAGCTATTTCCCACTACTGGCCTTTCCCTTTAACAGTAATTCATATTAGCATTCTAATACACGTATGAATCTCAGTTTTGGAAGTCAAATACATAGATGAAGTAAACGATCAGCTAATATCCTCAATTGTAACTAAAATCAACATGTTCGAGTATTTACAAAAAAGATATCAGAATACCACAAACATTATATAATTTGCTAGGAGTTAAAATGAAATTGATATCACAATGCCTAGTGATGACACAAATTTGTTGATTTAAACCAACAACGACTGGCATTTTCATGTCTCGATATACAAATACGAAGTCTTTCCCACTCCAAGCCCTCGAATACCTCGAAGCTGTCCCTCTCACAAAAAGGAAGAGCCTTTCAATTAAAAACCTTATCTAAAACAAAACAAAAACTAAAAATTAGAACATGCGAGAAGAATACCTTATATTGTCCTTGTGCACAAGGTGACTCAAACATAGTTAAGAGGTTTCTCGTCAGGTGAAAACATACTATAGATCTAATTCTTTCCGTTAATGGCAGACTTGAACAAATGTAATATTTGCTATCTGTTTTTAATTACACGAATACACAATTGTATTGCAGATGAAATGTATCATAAGTAGCGGTAACTTCACTAAAAAACACAAAAGAGGCGTATCATTGTGTACAGAGTGACCCAGACATAGTTAATAGGTTTCCTTTTAGGTGAAAACACACTACATATATAATTGTTATCCGTTAATGGCAGACTCGAAATAGTTTAATATTTGCAATATGATTTTAATTACACGAATACACGATTATATTAAGTGTATAATAAGAAAAGGTAACTTCACCCCAAAACTGAAAAAAGATAACAATTACCCACAGCGTTATGGTATTTGAGCTGCTAGGTTTATCAACTTAAAGTGGTAATTCAGTTTTGGTAGAGAGGGCGCTGTAAGACACATTTGTTATGAGGTAATGAAAAACTGTGTGTCGAATGTTTAAGAATATGCCATATTGATAGCAGAATAAACTTTATTTAGTCAAAATCGGTTCAGAAATGGCTGAAATATCAATACATATATCCGATCGTAATGAATCTGGGCCCCAGATTTATTCGATGATTTAAACCAAAAAATGCTTTCACTTTTTCAAAAATTTTCAAAAGCGGTTTCTAAATAGCTGATGATTATCTCTCTATTTAATCATTATTTCAACAAAACTTACATGCACTATTGTGCATGAAAAATGGTTGAAACCAATGCTTTATTAGAGAGCGCCCTCTTGTGTTTCAATGACTCTTTCTGAATGATAATAGGCTTGTTACTTAGTCGTTTGTGATTTTGTATACTTTTCGAGGATGGTGGTTTTATAACAATCAATTTGTAATGTTACTGTGCAGGCATGGCAGGTTTTAGTTACTAAAGTTCAGCTGCTTTAACAAAATCCTCAATTTGCAGATAATATGAAGAAGGTAATAATACGAACTCCTCAAATATTCATGTGTTTTTTTGAAGCTACGGGAGTGATATGGTGAGACTGGTAACATTCCCTTTTAATTTGCCCCCCAAAACAAAACAGGGAGATAAAACGGGTCAGATTTAAATAGAGGGTGCTCCCCCATCCCCCCTTTCCTTGAAAAAGAAAACACACATTTACATCGCGCTTTGAAATGAGATCAAGGATATTTTACGAATTGCTTTACGTCAGTACGTAATATTTAACTGTTCTATCAATTTGAAGAACAATACAAAAGTGGTAATTACGCTCCGCTGATTGGATACATATACGCATATTATTTTTTTTTGCTCTGATGACCTCCAAAAAGAACGTTACCTTTAGCTAAATTCAAAACAAATAACATAATATGTTATGTGCTCTTTAACAATCGCTTCTAATGAAGTAATCAATGTTACTACCGATGAGAGCGTTGGCGGTCGAGAATATGATTGTAAATTATGACAATGCAACATCACAATTAACAATCATAATGTCAGCCTCCATACTATACGTGATGAGTGGAATTATACAATAATGATCTAATTCCAATCATCACGTACAGTATGGAGGCTGCCATTATATTGTTCAACCCTGTATTGTAATTGCTTGCGCTACAGTGTGTCGTATTTTCAAACAAATAAGCTAAGCCTATTTTCATTAGCCCACGGCTCGCCCCTTTTTGTGCAAAAACCCTGTGTGTTGCGTGGGCTAACTAAAAGAGGCCTATTTTCTCTGTTAGTTCTTTATGTGAAATTTTAGCGCGAACAATTAAAATTCCAGGTTTCGAACAATAACGGCAGTCCTCCATGTATGGACCGTGATACATGGGCATATCCTCTACGCGTGATTTTAGATGATGCTCTCCTAAGCTTGCTCACATGGCAACAGTTTGAAATATTTTGCACAACATTATTGATTTATTTATTGATTGATTTATTTATTCAAATGTATTTATACAGGATAGCCTCCTCAGGATAGAACACCTCACAGTCATTACTACAACAGGCACACGCACAGCCACACATCACAATGGCAGAAGCACACACATTCGCTCATCAGTATCACACAATGGAAACATAACTACGAACAAAACAAGATACAGTTATCCACCTGTTCTACTTTTTCCGATAGAATACGTATCTGTTGGAGTATCTTTACTAAACAACATAATATTAAAAAAATATATAATAAAAAACAGTAATATATCATTCCGCTGGTCATATATACATCAATGAAAACACAGCTGTTTGTATAAATCTTTAAAAGAGGGAAGAGACCTCGAACATTGTAAATGACTAGGTAGCGAGTTCCAGACAATACCACCCGAGAATATTAGACTATTTTTATAACATTGCACTTTCGGTTTAGGTAGTACAATATTCAAAGTGTTAGCTGCTCTCGTATTAATAACGTGACGGTCACAAACCATTTAAATTGCATTACATAAATGAGTAGGTGCTATTCCATGAACGGATTTGTACATTAAAGTTGCTAGAAAATAATTCTTTCTTTGACCTAATGATTGCCATTTTAATGTTGTAATCCAATATTTTCCATTAACCGTTTCATAATTATAATTACATTTACCAATTCTAGCTGCCCTTTTTTGTAAGCGATATAATAAATCCTTATTCTTTTGTGAGCAATTGCCCTAGACTGTAATCGAATAATCAATACAAGGTTGAATGGTCATGTTATACATCAATAATACATACTTTTTATCCAAAAATTGGGACATTTTACGCAATGAAAATAATGTACCGGAAATAGATCGAACAAGGTTATGAACATAAGCACTCCACGTAAGTTTATAATCAACTTCTACACCTAAGTACCGATAGCTACGAGCCTGATCATATATTTTTGCCATCCATATAAACATTTAACTGATGTGTTGAACGTGTACTTAAAAGCATGACCTTTGTCTTATCTACATTAAGTCGTAACCTATTTTGTTAATACCATTTAAAAATAAGATCTAAATCAGCTTGAAAATGTTTCACCTAGTTATCAATATTTTTATCTGCATAATAAACAACTACATCATCCGCGAACATATTACATGAACATAATTGCACCGATTGTGACAAGTCATTTATAAATAAAAGAAACAATATGGGTCAGAGTACACTCCCATGATGTACGCCATAGAGTATACGTTCAGATTTAGATAGCATACCATGACTATAAACTATTTGACTCCTATCCTTTAAGTAACTAGTAAGCCATGTCAATGCATTACCTTTAATACCATAATATTTTAATTTCTTAAACAATTCATGATTAATAGAATGAAAACATTTAGATATATAAAGAAAGCAAGCCGCAACCATTTAATTTTCATTGAATGACTCGAGCCAATCATCGACGGCTCTATGTATTAGTTGAGTGATTGGGTAAAAATGCAGACTGATCTATCGAAAGTAAATCATTATTACGAAAGTACCTTAACAACTGGCTCTGGATTATTCTTTCTAAAATTTTCACCACGTGACTAGTGACAGAAATCGGCCTATAAGTTGATGGATTATTGTTGTCCCCCTTTCCCTTTATGGAGTTACCTTTGATATTTTCCAATCTACTGTGACAATACCAAGTGTAAGATTTGTATTAAAATAATACAGTTAAAGGGGTAGTTTAGTTTTGGTAGAGAGGGCGCTGCACATCACAATTTTTTTGTGAGGTAATGAAAAACTGAGTGTCGAATTTGAGAGAACATGCCATTTTAATGGCAGAATAAACTTTATTTGGTCCAAATCGACCCAGAAATGGCTGAAATATCAATAAATATATCTGATCTTATAATTATTTGGGGCCCAAATAATTCGATGATTTTTAGAAAAAAATAAAAAAATGCTTGCACTTTTTCAAAAATTTTCAAAAGCGTTTTATAAATAGTTGTTGATGATCTCGCTATTTAATCATTATATCAATAAAACATCACATGCATAATTTTGAATGAAAAATGGTTGAAAACAATGCCTTTTAAAAAAGCGCCCTCTTGTGTTTTAATGGCTCTTTTTGAATGATAACAGGCTTTTTACTAAGTCGTTTGTAATTTTGTATACCTTTCGAGCATGGTGGAGTTATAACTATTAGTTTATAATGTTACTGTGCAGGTTTTGGCTACTAAAGTTCAGCCTTACCAAAACTAAACTACCCCTTTAATGATTTAGTTATGATATGACAGAAGCAGCTATACAGAGCAATTTAGAATCACAATTTAGTATATCCACATTACTTTAATTTCCTAACTTTACCAGTGCATCATTAAAGGGATAGTTGAGTTCTGGTAAGGAGAGTACAGTTTTAGTGAAACTGAATTTTAGTAACCAAAACCTGCATCATTACATTACAAACTAATAGTTATAACTAGAAAGGAACACAACATTACAAATGACGTAGTAAAGATCATGTTATCATTAAAAAAAGAGCCGTTAAAACGTAAGAGGGCGCTCTCTAAACACTCATCGGTTTCAACCATTTTGAATAAAATATTGTGCATGTGATGCTTTGTTGAAATAGTGATTAGATAGAGAAATAACCAACAACTATTTAAATACCTATTTTGTAACTTTTTTGAAAAGAAGAAGCATTTTTTTGAATTTTTAACGGCTGGTTCAAAATTCTCTAATAAACCCGGGGCCCCGGGTTTATTACAAATTGTTATATTTATGGATATTTCAGCCGTTTCTGAACCGATTTTGATCAAACAAAGATGATTTTATTGCTTAAATATTATGCTCTTTCAAATTTTACACTCAGTTTTTCATTACCTCACAAACCAATTAAGTAGTCTAGCGCCCTCTCTACCAAAACTCAACTTTCCCTTTAACATCACTTTCCTTTACACTATCAAACATAAATGCATATACACATTCAGGATTGTTCCATATTGTATATTCAGTGTTATTAAGTTTTACATTTCCAACTGAAACAAAAAACTCATTCAATTTATTACAAGTAACATCACACGGTAATAAATCATCTTTACGCTTCCTGGATGTAATTTTATTGAGTTCACACCATAGTTTCTTACTATCATTTTTACATGTATAAAGTATATTTTTAGTATACTGCTTATTATGTTTTCGTCTTAATTTAGTTACGTGATTTCAAATTTTGATAAAATCATCTTTAAAAGAGTCATCATTATCATATTTCATTTTCAAAAAATCTCTTTTATAAATTAGCTTAACAGGAATAGTTGAGTTTTGGTAGAGAGGGCGCTACATAAAATAATTTGTTTGTTAGATAATGAAAAACTGAGTGTAAAATTCGAAGAGCATACAATTTGAAAAACAAATTGAACTTTATTTGATCAAAATCGGTTCAGAAATGGCTGAAATATCCATAAACATAGCCATTTGTAATAAATGTGGGGCCCCACAATTATATAACAAGTTTGAATTAACCGTTAATTTTTTTTTAAATGCTTCCTGTTTTCCAAAATTTACAAAATTGGTTTTTAGATAGTTGTTGATAATCTCTCTATCTAATCATTAGTAATAAAAGTAAAGAGCTTCCTTTAAGTCTAATAAAAACTCATCTTCATTAACAATATTTAAATCACGAAATATAACTTCTTTATGCAATTGCTTTATTTTCATAGAATACTCAATGCATGTATAAATAAGATAATGGTCACTAATAGAAATTTTAGCAACATCTGACACTGAATGTATTTTGGGTGAATTAGTTAATATATGATCTAAACATCTTGATGTCTTATTCGTTACTCTTGTGGGCTTTAATATTATTTGTGTCAAAAGGAACACATGTTCTATCATATAAATTGGATTATTACATACATTTTCATCCACTTTATAATCAAAATTCAAATCCCCTAATAATACAAAATCTTTTTTGTCTTGTGATACCTTTTCCAGTATATCTACAATGCATCAAAATATGATATATCAATATTGGGGGGTCTATATACATGCCAAGATTATAGTATCATGTTTATTCAAAAATATCTCAATCCATAAAGCTTCAAGTGAATCAAGTAATAAATCTGTTCTTAATGAGAAAGAAAACGTTTTCATATGCAAACTCCTCCACCCCTTTTCTTTTTTGAATTATTTACACGATCTTTACGAATAAGTACATAACTATCAATATTAATATCATTATAATTTATCAAATTATGAAGCCATGTTTCAGACAAGCAAAGAACATCAAATTTTATCTTTCTTAACAATAATCGAATGTTATCAATTTCATCAACTAGACTTCTAACGTTTAAATGACCTACTTTAAAGGGACAGGTCCACTTTTACAAAACGTCTGAACAGCTTTCAGTTGACGGATGGGGATCAATGTAACACGCCAAAAAAAATCAGACCGAACAGCCCTCTAATTTGGATTCTACGAATGAAAAACGAATGCGTCCCTCCATTTCCTTTCATATAAGACAATAACGTCGCAACATTTGAATTTTGGCTTGCAAAAGAGGATCTCTCCCTTTAAGACCATTTTGTCGAGACAATTTTCGATTGCATATTTCAAGTATAATTGTTAATGTTAAGATTTTGACAAAAACCGCTGTGAAATTGTTTAATTAAGCATTAATAGGTCCCGACTGATTCAAACGATTTTTGACAAAGTTCAATTTAAGGGCGTGCGAAACCGCGTATACGCTATGTGCAAAAGATTATGATAGTTCACGGTATGCGGGCTTACCGATATATCTAGCCCAGCGCCGGTAGGTCCGATTATAAAAAATTGTGTTTTTAAAGATGAGCACGACTTGAACAAAAAGTAACGCAGCGGCGAAACGTCATCTTTACGCGTTCCTGAGCAATACACCATTTCACGTTTTGCGCATGTGCAATACAAAGGTCAAGTGAGAAAGTTGTGTATTCATCGAATTGAAAAGGACTGGATAAGGTTCTTTACCTGTTATTCTTGTGTACATCGATTGGAAATTCCTTGATGCGAAGGTTGATGAATTGTTCTCATGAAAGGGAGCAAAAGATATCCGATGACAACCATCTGCCACTCTGAACACGACTGCAAAGAGTAAAGACTCTACAGCCTACCCATGATTGTAGAATTCAATGGCTATCAGGGGTCAAGTGAGAAATGCTATCTGTGAACTGGTCTATAGGAAAATTGCTGAGGGGGAGTAGGGAATTAATGGCCCCTGACCTTATTAGTGTTAAAGAGCTGATCATTACTTTACGGTGTCCAAGTACTGATATATATGTCATAGTTGCTGCTGCTCAGGATGATCACGGCGACCATATGAACGTCGCGCATGTCGTTGCGAAAGATGACAACGAGTTCAACCATTCACAAGTCAAGCAAACGTCTTAGTAGGCAAGATGAAAGTGGGTCGATATTCAAAGAGCAACGCAGCATGCACGAGAACATATATATTTTCTGAAGATTGCATACTTCGCGAACGGAGTAATGCTATAGTGGCTGCTTCACGTATGTATAACGACGACCAGATTTATTTCGTGCGTGCCTTTGCGAACGACTGTTACCATTATTCACAAGTTAATGAAACGCCTCAATAGGCGAGATGGATGGGGGATTGATTTCAAACGGCAACGCAGCATGCACGAAAACACCTTCCTAAACAATGGATATTTCGCGGCGTACAGGAATGGGTTGATGCAGAAATTGCTTCCGCACAAAATGATTACAACGACCAAATGGACGTCGTGCGTGCGTTCACGCAGGACGGTTACCATTGGGAAGTAGGAGCAGAGGAACGCGAATAGCACGAACACCAGTGACTTCGTGACATTGATTTCCTGTTGATGGACTACATTTACCGGACGGGGGTGAAACGGCGCGAAGGGCAAAGCACGCGCTGGCAATACTGAACTTACTGACGGAATGCCATGTGCAGCGCCCTCACTTGATGATGAACTGGACTCTGGTTTCGGACCTGTGTGGCTAGCTGACAACATGTCTTGATCACTGCTCGTATGAGGGATGGCAATTGGCTTTAGATTATGTCTGGTCTCGCTAGATGATAAGATATCTTGATCAGAGCTCGAATGAATGATGTCAGATGGTTCTAGATGTCGTCTTGTCTCGCTAGCCAATACTATCCCTTGATCGGAGATTTCATTCGGGGCAGCAGTTGACGGTAGCTTCCTACCTGTAAGGCTCGCTGATAACATGGCTTGATCATATCTCGTACGAGGGATGATAGTTGGTTCTAGATGTTGTCTTGTCTCGCTAGTTGATAAGATGCCCTGATCAGCGCTCGTATGAGGGATAACAGATGGCTCTAGAGTATTTCTTGTTATGCTAGCTGATAACATACCTTGATCTGAGCTCAACTGATGGGCGGTAATTGGTTCTAGCCTCTGTCCTGTCTCGCTAGCTGGTAATATGCCTTTATCAGAGCTCGTTTGAGGGGTGGCAGATGACTCAAGATGCCGACCTGTCTCGCAAGTCGATAACGGGCCTTGATCAGAGCTTGTATGCTGTGCGGTAGTTGTTTCTAGCCTA
Source organism: Echinarachnius parma (assembly GCA_037951105.1). Classification (NCBI taxonomy): domain Eukaryota; kingdom Metazoa; phylum Echinodermata; class Echinoidea; order Clypeasteroida; family Echinarachniidae; genus Echinarachnius; species Echinarachnius parma. Next base: position 17,516 of record JBAMJV010004511.1, read on the forward strand.
TGTCTTGTCTCGCTAGATGTCCGCTTTCCTGGATTGGCAATCGGTTCTATATGTTGTCTAGACTCGATATGTGTCGGTTTCGGTGCCATACGTGGTCGTAGGCCGATGTCAACCCGGGTGGTGTGCGATCTGACATGGATTGCCACTTTAACGTAACTGATGAACATGACGACGAGTGAAGGAATGACGATAAGGGCAACGCCGATGTACTGCAACGACCGCGGTGCTCCATTTTCGATGTCAATATTATCACGAAACAGGCACAGATGCGTGCGACTATCGTAGCCGAAGCGGAGTCCCCCCGCCGTTGGTAGCACCGCGCACACGATGGCTAAAATCCAGGTGAAAAAAAGCTGCATCGCCAAACGAGTGGTGGAAAATAGTCGCTCGTAGGTGGACGTAAGCTTTGTGATCTTCACGAACCGGTTGACGGCGATCATGGTGTGACTGAAGAGACTGATGAAGAGGGTCAGCCCAGCGATCGGTCCGCATACCTGACACAGGGCAGGGTGGACCCTTTCCTCCGGCATGATGCTCACCAGACACTGCATGGGGAGGAAGAGACAGAAGAGCAGATCCCCGATAGCCAGATTCACCACAAATGAGTTGGTCCGTGTGTGCAGTTTTCGACACAGAAGCACAGCGGTCACCACCATGCTGTTACCCACTATCCCAACGACGCATATTACGACTATGGCTGCAGAGAGAACGTAAAACACATTATTTTCCATCTCGGAACCGTTACTGTATAGCTATTTACGTTCAAATGTACGTACATCGACTAACAGTTCCTTCGAGATTTTGAGATCATAATACACTTTGTACATGAACTAAACCAGATTTCATAGGTAAGAGCTTAACTGTAATATAGCATTAATGCCGCGGGGTGCATCATACAAAGTATAAGATAGAGGTGTTGACGTGCTCTCCAGAAGACTACATCAGCGCTACACAGCGCGACTAAAGATGATGATGATGATGATGATGATGATGGTGATGATGACGACGATACAAATGTCGCGGCTGATGATGCTGCTGTTGCTGCTGATGGTGATGATAATTAACATAAACGACATCTAGAATGTATACCCAAGTGTTTTTGTCTTTAAACTAATATACAACGATTGTGTCTCGTGCTCGTGAAAACGTGATTTGCCAACGGGAGTCATATCAATTATACCGAGGCAATGGCTTTGATTCTGGTGATGAACATTAGCTAAAAGTTCGATCGTGTCTCTTATTTTCTGAACGTTTGTGCAATCAAGCCATAGTTCAGCTGAGGGTGTCAGCACTGTGAACTAAACCAGTTTATGGAATGTAATAATTTGTTTTAAATAGGTATGTTGCCATGGCGATAGTGGTTAGACCATTTACGTATGATGCTTGTTCTTAAAGGGATCTAGTGACTTTCATGGAGACATGTGCAAACAAGTGATAAATGGTTGATACAATGTATATTGCTGTTAGCTGATATGTCCACTGGGTATTGTGTACATTTTAAGTTATATGGTCGATGGCCGAGTAATGAGCAAAAATGCAAAGTGATTTTCAATAACTCATTGCACTGGCTTTGTACACGGTTACGACTATCCGGTGGGTAGTTAAATTTCTGAACACTTCAATCGTAAATATTCAATCTCTCCAACGGAGTTGAAATTTAAAAAACCGAAACCTGCCATATGTTTGAATTGTTAACATGAATTAAACAAGGTATATTCAAGGGAACCTCTAGAATTGCAATTTGATGTTGAGGATTTGGACAGTGTTACTGGATCCCTTTAATGCCTACACGCGGTCGTAATCTCTCACCGAGTAAACCTTCATTATGAATTCATCACTCTGTTGTTATGCAAAAAAACCAACGTAATATCCGATAAATAATTTTTCAGTGGGGTAGAAAGGGGGGACTGAGGGGAGGGGGGGGGGGGGGGGCGAGGTAAGGGGTGTGTACGCGTGCCCTTCCCCCCCCCCCCCCCCCCCTCCTCTCACCGTTGTTTGCTTAAGGGGTGGTAACATATACGTTAGTGGACGTAGTTGAAAGTAGTGCAGGCTAACGTAGTTGAATGTAGTTGAACGTAGTTGATAGTAGTTGAACGTAGTTGATGGTAGTTGAACGTACCAGGATCCGTACCGTATCGTATCTGTCCGTGATGTTATTAACCCGGGGGAGCCGTGATCTTCGATTTAATTTTTTGGACATGTTCAAAAAAGCGGTACGTTAGAGGGGGAAAAAACGTAGTCTAAGGTACCTCTACGCACTCAAACCTACTCTAACGTACATTACCCTGACCAGTTTCACGGCCAGGAAGAGGTAAATACGTTCAAGTACGGTCTGTGCTACGTCATGCTACGTCATGCTACGTTAAAGTACGTTGTACTGCGGGTGTCATTATACGGTTCCCCATCACTGTAAACTAAGTTACAGTACGTCCAACTACGTTAATTGCTTCGTTATGGTACTTTATTGTACTTGAACGTACTTATCAGGGCCAAGATTTATTGCGATTGGATAACTTTATTGATATTTCAGCCATTCCTGAACCGATTTTGATTAAATAAAGATTATTATGTCATTACATTTTACGATCATTTTTTCATTATCTCACACAAAATGAGTTCATGCAGCGCCCTCTATACCAAAACTGAACTACCCATTTAAGTAAGTCGAGTGTTAGAACATCTGGAAGAATGATAAGTCCTGAAGGACGCTAGAGTGTGTGTTTGCAACATCTACAGTATCGTAATTATATACCTTACATCTTAAAAGAATTCAAAACATTAAAGACAATTTTTATATTTATTCACCACTACACCGAGGTCGTCGCGAAATAAAGAAGACACTTTCATATTAAGTACGTTACATATGAACACTGGCGTAGACATGTCATTGATACCCATTCAACTGGGGGGGGGGGGGGGGGGGGGGTGATCTATTCATTCATCCCCCCCCCCCCTGATGAATAGGTATTACGTAAGTCGCTACGCCCGTGCATATGAATAATGGATGTAAAGCTCATTAGGAATTAACTCCGTCTTAAAAGAGGCATAAACTATTATTATTATTACTGGAAAACAAAATAGGGTATTTGATTTCTCACTCTTACGCTTCCCTCTCTGTACAACCAATAAATCAACCAAGCGACCAATCAACAAACCAACTAGCAATCAACGAAACAAGCAACTACCCAACCAACCAATCAACCTACCAACCATCCAACCCCCCAACAAATAACAACCAACCTACTAATCAGGTTGTAACTTATGTGAATTTTGATGATCCTAAATTAAAAAAATATATATAGTTTAGTTAAAGTGATCCATTAACTTTACATTCCCCCCCCCCCCCCGAACAACAAAAACAATTATTGTTTAAGACTTCAATCATAAACCAATCGTTCGCGTGAAGTATCCGAATTCGGCTATACTATGGACGATTGAGTATCCGTATTCAGATACTCCGGACTACGGTCGGAAACCGTCTATAGATGCTCTCAAATTCATTGCTCTTAAATATATCCATGATTATGGAGACATTTTAAAAATCAAAATCCATTTCATAATTCTGTTACCATATGCCAAACAGCAAGCTATACGAGAAGTGGGAAGGCTCCAAGTGATTTTGATTGAAATTGTAAAAAGGTAATTGATCAATAAAAGCGCAATTTAAATAATGTTTAGACTACCTATTGCAAGTAATTGTTTTCTCCCCTCCGTCATTTCAAACCTTTACTACTGTGGAATGTTACATTTTCTCCAGCAAGATGTACTTAATAACCCTTGTGATTCGCGTCATTTGCTTCATGTTCGCGGAAATGCTTGCAAAATGAGGCCGTATTTTTTGTTATAGTGATTTATTGATTTCATTACATTATTGTACGAAAGTGATGTTTGGAACCTCAGTATCATTGTAAAATTCTTCAGAGAGATGTGAGAAAGTGTTATTAAAGATCACTGCGTATCTAGCTAAAAGGTGAAAACAAATTTCAGAGTGTATCATTCACCTACATCCCCTTGATCTTGACTACCATCAAACATTATACATTTTAAAGTAACGCTTTTGTATTAATTCGTACATTTATTTAATCATTATTCCATTTTTAGGGAGACATTTGAAATATCTAGTCCATTTCACTCTGTTGTTACCACATACATATTATAGGCTAAACAACAATGTACATGAGCAATGTCCAAAGGATTTTAGCTGGATTTAGGAATGCTACAGCAGCGATCTGTTGTAAAACTCTTGGCGTGACTGCTGCATGCTGTTTTGAAATAGTATTGCGATATTATCACGTGATACCTTGTAGTGTAATACATATAGTTATTTATAATTATGTATTTATTATCTCTATTAAATGCACTAGTATTTGACTTTGTTGTATGTTAGATAGGAACAATGAAAACATTAAACTCTGAATGGTTAGTAACCGAACACGTACATTGACTTCGGGAGATAGTAATAATGTTTACTTCTGGGTGTCTTACCTGTAATATAAATATGTCGTTTGTTTCCCTGGTCAGTACTAGATTTCCCAATCCCCCATAGTTTATACAGGGTCTACCAGGTTCCAATTAATAGATCCTGAACTGCGTGTCATCCCCCTATAGCGCCACCTACGAAAGTTCTGCGCAACATCATTGATCTGAGCGGGCAAACCCCCGATCTACACCACTGGATAGAGCAACAGCGCCCCCATCATGAAGCCAGCGACAGTGTCAACAATATCCAAAAGTGCACCTAAAAACAAAAGTGCTCCATTCACTTGCGTGTTATATTGACCATTTTCAACGACGGAAAACCACATTATTGTGGCATCTTGAGTTCCACTTGATGGAATGAAAAGGAAATTATCATAGAAGAGCTCGTTAGTGGTGAGTAAATATATTAGGTCTGAGAAAATGCATCATTTGCGCAATTTATTCACTTGTTTTCTTTCGTGTTATATGTGCCCCATATACTGTTAATTGTGTTGAGTTTTGTGCAGTTCTGCCCGAAACTTTCGAAAGGTCAAATGATAGTATAATCCATGGACAATAGTCGTAGCATATTTTTCAATAGACACTGTGGTCCAATGAAAATTTTAAGAGTTTGTATATATAGTTTGGTATTATTTGTTTGATCTTAAATTTAAAACCAGTATTTAGATATAAAGTGCTCAGTTTATCTTGTCATTGCCTTGCATATATATATAAAACTAAAGATTTGTTTCTCTTTTTTCTCTTTTTTCTCTTTCTCTAAATTAGATTCCTGATCAGATGCCCACTTCTCACTGGCCATCAACTGCATTCTAGGCTGTATACAGCAGCAGCGGGATTCGTAGAACATCTTCGAAGCCGAGGCTGAGACCAGGTTCCTTCAAAATTGTTGAGGCCGAGAATGGTATCCTTCAACATTTTTAGGTCAAGACCGATAAAATGTGGTCTCGAGACCAGCTACAAGTGGTAAAGGGTGGGTTAAAACCCCCCAAACCGTCATGTTTGGGTCAAAGGGCCCCCCTTCTTAGACCCAAAAGCCCCCCCCCCCCCCCTTTGACCCAAAGGGGGGGGGGTCAGTTTCTTTATATATGTTTTGGTGTTCCCTTCGCATATTTCCCTAAGTTGATTTCTATTCTTTGGGTTTATGTCAGGTTTATAATAGGTTCTGACCATACGAGCAATAAAAACTAAGGGGTTTCAGGGACGAACACCAACCTACGGTTTTCTATATCTCAGTCGGTAAGAGTGCCTGCCTAGCAATCTGTAGTTCTCAGGTTCGAATCCCGGTTGAAACTTTTTCATTCATAAATTTCTCCTTGGTCGGGTGTTAAATTAGCCTGTAGTGCTCTACATCATCAGGCAGCTTTGACTAGTATGCTCCCCTGGGAGTTCAGATAGTGCACAAGATAATTGGGTGGGTTTGAACAGTACATGATGACCAAGGGGAATTATGTGCTTTGAATAGAGCACCTAGATACGTACATGGTGCTATATAAATGCTATATATTATGATATATGAAATGAACATGTGCATATTGACTCTGAAATAGAAAACAACAACAGTTGTAATTATATTTTATGACATTACCAATTGCCTCTTTATTCGTATGACCATGCAGGACCCCATTGCAGAAAGACATACAATCTTGACTTGCAATTGAATGTATCTCTTTCTGCAATGGGACCTATATATGTTTGTTTATGCTGCATTATGTGTGTATTTGTTTGCTTGTCAGTGCTCGCGTGTGTGTGTGTGTGTCATCTGAATTTGTGCGCTTTGGTAATTAAGTCAGCTTTGCCAAGTCAAAGGAGTGAGATAGATATACTGAGAATAAAAATGGAGGATATGAGGAATGTGAAGATATATAAAGGTGATTGATTGTGATTTTAGAATAATAATTAGTATACAAATTATAAGCACAGATTTCCCAATGTTCAGTTTTACTTGTCAATTATTGAGGGCCAACAGCAACCATATTATACAAGTATTTACTTCCCTTCTATATGAAAAACATTATTATTACGACATTAATTACAGGGGGGAAAATACATAGGGGAGGCGGGGCAAAATAGTTTTTTTTTTCTGTTTGGATCGTGATCAAATGCCAATCAGATGATCACTTACATTATTATAGCTAAATAGTAGACCCTAAAATCCGAAAAAAAAGAGAAATGATAAAAGTAGCCCCGAAAGTTGGAAAAGTATATTACCCCCGAAAACTACCATAACATTAGAAAGGGGCCCCCGAAATAAAAATATTAATTTTCCCCTGATTAATTGTAATAATTTTGTCCCAATACCCCCCCCCCCCCCCCCCCCCCCCCCCCCCCCCCCACACACACACAAAAGGGGGTAGGCCTATAGAAAAAGATAACAAAATAACAAGCAAACTGGCACTGAGCATAGAATATTGCATTAATGATACAATATCTGTGTGTAAAATTACTCAGAATGAGCCTGATATTCAAAGTGATATTCATTATTCATGCAATCATATTGAAAATGGCATCTTTGATAATTACAAATTAAATTGACAATTATGTTTTGAGTATGAACATAAACATTTTAATCTTCTCGCACTATTTACATTAATTTCCTATACACGCGTATATCGACATGCGCAATGGTTAGGTGTACTTTTAACTACTTCCGGTTTTGTGCGGCGGCTTCAGCGCCGTGAATGCGGCAGTCTACAGCACGCTGTATTAAGTGGTGTATATCGATGGGGCTTACAGATTCACCCGGCGTTCAGATTCAATGAATCGCGCCCTCTATCAGTCGTGCGATATACGAGAGAATGTAGCACAAAGAGTCCAGAAACCTAGACTAGGTTCCAATAGGCAATAGGTACAGACAATTACTCAACAAGTGTGATACATGTACAGTTGTCAATATGGTTATTGAACATGTTGAATGCAGTAATTAAAACGTGAACAATGCAACACAACGAACAATTGATAGGTTGTTTGACTTTCATTTTCGATTTGATGAGGATACTCTAGAACAATATTACTTTGTGCGTTTTTTCTTCTGTATTTATGTTTTTGTTCCTAATTGGCTTTGAATAAAGTGTAATGAAGTTATCGACCGTGTAATAATGTACTGTGTTAACCTGTTCCCGACTTTTTGTTTGCAATCCCCATAGAGATAATGCAAAGCCCACCAGGTTTCCGTAGACAATGTGTAAGCCTATTCCCTACTAGATTTGAAATCCCCGTACGTTATACAGGCCTCACAAGGTCCGTGTATGCAATGGGTTAGTTAAACCTGTTCCCTACCACATTTTGCAATCCCCATATAGTTTATATATACCGTATAGGGCCCCCAGGTTCGCGTACTATAGTTTGCAATCCCCATATAGTTTATATACGGGGCCCACCAGGTCCCCATGGACAGTGGGTTTACCTGTTCCGTCATAGATTCCTCAACAGACCCCTTTGAAAATCAGGGTCTGCTGAAAGGGCCATCCCCCCCCCCCCCCCCCCCCCCATTTGTGGAAATAAATTTAAACAAAAATCATACAAATCCCCATACAGTTTATATACAGGCAATGAATCACCACGTTCGCTACAGAATGATGCAATCTTCATATAATATATCAAATATGGTTAATAAAAGGTCCACCAGACTCCTGTACAAGGCAAGAGGTGAACCTGTTCCCTACTAGATGTTGTAATCCATAATAAGCTTCATTCCAAAAGGCGCTAAATCCACTTTTTCAACTTCCGAGGAAAACAGGTTTCTTTGTCCCACCTTGCACACGTGCCTATGGGAATATGAAAATTGAACTTTCTATATGTTTATTTTGAGAGAGTTATTTGTCGTAACATGTGGATTCTTAATAGGTACGTAGAGTTTAATACATGTAGATATATCGTTAACACAATGTTTATGGAAAGTGGATTTAGCGCCTTTCGGAAGCGAGCTCTTCATTATAGAGTTAATAGTCTGAGGGCCCACCGGGCTCCCATGGACAATGCCGGGGGTAACGCGAAATCACTCAACCATTGGTCAGAGTATATGTTGTTAACATGTTATTGATTGCAGTTATCAAAACATGAACAATGGAACATTGCGAACAATGGATTCGGTTACTGCACAGTTTGTATTTTCGATTTGAAGATGATATCTGTGATTGTGTATATTAAAGGGATATGGTACTTTGTTGACGCGTGCAAAAAGCGATGAATGGCTGATAGCATGTGCATTTCTGAGATCTGCAAGGTATACTGAGTAATGTATAAACCTGTGAGTTGATATGTCCTCTGAGTATTGTGTAAACATTTCACGTTCAATGAATGTTATATAGCTCGGTCATTAGCAGAAAGCAAAGTGACGTGCCCTAAATCTTTGGGCTGACTGTGCACACAACTACGAATATCCAGTTGAACAGTTCAATCGTATAAAACATATCTTGTTAATGTAGGGGAAATTTGAAAAAATAAAACCCATTCCATGACTCTGTTAGTAATAAGGCTACATCACGGTAAGTGATACGTTCTATTAAGTTGTTTAGATTTAGGCAATGCTACTAGATCCATTTAATGTATATTCAGTTCGTGTTTGTTTATCATTGCTGTGGGTGTTTAATGAATTGTATTGAAGCCGTCGATGTTGTCGATCGCGTCACTACAAGATTAAACGAACTTATTAACTTTGTTCGAATTTTTAAAATCCAAGTGGAATTCTAGCGGTTTCCTCATACCGTCCCTCATTAACAATAAAGCATGGAACAGGTTGCGTTTTTTGTTTTTATTCCAGTTCGTTCAATTGATATTTACGTTTGAATTGTTCGGATATAAACATATCTACATGACCTGTTCAGCCCTGTACGAAACTAGTGCAATGGGTAAGTTAGTATTACTTTGCATTGTCACTCGTGTCTCGGCAAGATGACATCCAATTGATTGTTAATTGTTCACACATTACTTTTCGGACATATCAGATCACACCAAGGCACATATCATACACCACGCATCACTTTTTGCACGTGTCGGCAAAGTTACTAGATCCCTTTAAAACAGGGCCCTCCAGTCAATGCCAGCATCCCGTAGGCATGGTAATCGTAAACACTTCGTTAATTGTTGAAAAGCACTCAGCAGTTTATTTACATCCGGCTATACTTTGATCATGACGGATACAAATGGTATTGTGTAATCAATGATCTGATGGGGCTGTCACAAATTCACGGGCCAACACGGATGACCACGCCGGATTGACGGTCTGTTTGTTGTGTTGTCATCCGGGGTGCTCCGTGTTAAGACCGGCGTTCTATTCTTCTGTTGTTTAGCTCATCCGTGTTGGCACCGTTACTGAGTGACAACCCCATTACACGCCCATCTCCCTTCTGTTTGTTTCTCCCTCCCGCTCTCTCTCTACAATACTACTACAGTCAAACATGTGTAATGCGACCAGCTGCCTAAAGCCCTCCGCACAGAGAGCCGACTCGACCCGATCCGACTGGTTTTCAATTAGGCTACAGTCAGTTTCGCTCAGTCGGAGCCGATCCAACATGTTGAATCGGACTCGAATGAACTCCGACTGGCACATGACTGGAAAAAACCTGGGGCAGTCCTGGGGCAGCGCATACTGAGTTAATCAGGCTGAAAACCATTCGGATCGGGTCGAGTCGGCACTGTCTACGCCAGGCATTACGCGACCAGCGACCACCCGATTTAGGTCCCGACGCACGTATACATCTGTGTATAGTGACCAAAAATTATATGCGCTAATGAGCGCTCAAGGCTCCAATTATGAGCATGCCAGTGCATTGTAACACACTACTACTGCTACTACTACTACTACTACTACTACTACTACTACTACTACTACTACTACTACTACTACTACTACTACTACTACTACAGCTACTACTACAACTACTACTACTACTACTACTACTACTACTACTACTACTACTACTACTACTACTACTACTACTACTACCACTGCCACTACTACTACTACTACTACTACTACTACTACTACTACTACTACTACTACTACTACTACTACTACTACTACTGTTACTTTTTTCTACTAATACGACGACGACGATAACGGTGGCGACGACGAGGACGACTACCAATGCTACTATTATTAGTAGCAGTTTTCTCCCACCCATATCTAGAAAATTTAACACCTCCATTTGTTTCACGCAGCTATTTTGTTCTAGTTGCATACCGCGTCGAAGGTCGTTAAAGGGGTAGTTTAGTTTTGGTAAGGCTGAAATTTAGTAGCCAAAACATGCACAGTAACATTATAAACTAATAGTTATTACTCCACCATGCTCGAAAGGTATACAAAATTACAAACGACTAAGTAAAAAGCCTGTTATCATTCAAAAAGAGCCATTAAAACACAAGAGGGCGCTTTTTAAAAAGGCATTGGTTTCAACCATTTTTCATACAAAATTATGCATGTGATGTTTTATTGATATAATGATTAAATAGAGAGATCATCAACAACTATTTAAAAAACGCTTTTGAAAATTTTTGAAAAAGTGCAAGCATTTTTTTATTTTTTTCTAAAAATCATCTAATTATTTGGGCCCCAAATAATTATAAGATCAGATATATTTATTGATATTTCAGCCGTTTCTGGGTCGATTTTGATCAAATAAAGTTTATTCTGCCATTAAAATTGCATGTTCTCTCAAATTCGACACCCAGTTTTTCATTACCTCACAAAAAAATTGTGATGTGCAGCGCCCTCTCTACCAAAACTAAACTACCCCTTTAACAAATTCATCTACGTAATGCTGGAATCATAATGCAACATGCGTTATCTGACATTTGTTCTTTCGCTTTCGTTTTCCCTTGAGCGGTCGTACTACTACTACTAGTACTACTACTACTACTACTACTACTACTACTACTACCATGACTACGTCGACGACGACGATGATGGCGACGACGAGGACGACTACCAATGCTACTATTATTAGTAGCTGTTTCTCCCCACCCATCTCTAGATCATTTACCACCGTTTTTGTTTCACGCAGTTATTTTGTTTTAGTCACGTACCGTGTCGGAGGTCGTTAACAAATTCATCTACGACATGCTAGAATCATAATGCAACATGCATTTTCTGACATTTGTTCTTTCGCTTTCGTTTTCCCTGATTTTGCATTTACCCCCCACTACTAGACCCACATAAAACATTGGTTTTGCTTTCGTTTTCCACTGAATGTATCTAAATAATTATAATGTTGGTTGTTGTTGGTTACCCTGGAGATCAACAAAGCAAGCCGAAATATGTCGTACCGGCTATCTCTTTCGTTTAGAAGTTCTTTCTTTTCATGTTGCTCCCACTTGTTATTTATCCCTACTAAATGTAATATGTTCATCCATAATAAATAGCTGAATGTGTTTTTATTGTTGTTAACGCGCCATTATAAACAAACGGAAATACGTTTCATACTGCGAGCACGTTTCATATTAAAAACGGTTTGTGTATGAAAGGGAGCACTAGACAGAACATTAGACTTTACATGTCAATCGCCATATCTGATTATTCAGAGATCGCCGAGGTTCAAACCTCCATTACTGTGTACACCGGTCTCAAAGTGATTATCATATTTAGTCATTTCACTGGACATCCTTGGTTATTTATTTATACAATCCAGTGATCGGATTTTGTCTCTAATTTGTATAGCCTACTTGTCTTTAAAAGGAGTGATACTTCTTTGCGTCGATATCTTATTCTTTGGATTTTCTTTGGGAGAAAGTTACAATGATTCAGCCAATCACCACCCAGCCCGGTTATGCAATGAACGCCGTTCACCCGGTAAGTTAAGTTCAACTTAAAGTAGTTGTTTTTTTGTTTTAGTTTGAGTCCTTCCCTTGCCAATTTGGGCACAAAATGCGGCGCTTATATCCGATTCATTGACCCTAGGCCACACGTCTACTAAATGTAGCGAAAGCTACAAGAATGGGCCTTTGGTAACTCGTGTGATTAACTTTCCCTTCTCTATTACATAAATGCCGAGGGCCTGGCTAGAAGGCAGAAGGTAACATTTTTAAAATCGTTGGTATGACCCGGTCTGGGTTCGAACCCGGCACCTCCCGTGCATGAGGCGGACACTCTAACCGCAAAGCCACCATGCTAACCCACCAGGTAATGCTCACTTCTAGAGCCCTTCGCAAACAGAGCCGTCCCGACCCGATTCGACTGGTTTTCAATCGGTTCTGCTCAGTATACATTGCCTCAGAACACCTGTTTTGCTGGTCAACAGGTCAGTCAGTCGGAGATTATTCGATCTCTAAAAAACTCTCTAAAAACTCATCCGTTTCAACCATTTAAACAAAAATATTGCGCATGTGATGTTTTGTTGAAATAGTGATTAGATAGAGAACTAATCAACAACTATAGGTTTTCCCATCCATTTTCAAACAATCGTCATTCAATTTCGATTATTGTTAACTTCAATTTCGTCTCAGAAATGTGTGGCTTTCACTTTGTCATGTTCAATTTCGTCTTTCAGCACCCAATTTCTTTTTTTCTAATCAAATTCGTGGTTGTCGTATACATTTTAGCCAAAGGTAATTCGATTTCGTCCAGTCGCAGACTGTGTGGCAGAAAGTGACGATCAATTTCGTAATTTTGCGATCGATTTCGTTCTTTCTCGTTCAAATTCGTCTCACATTATAGCAAGCTGTGATTGGTATAGAATTTTGGTATGACATATATTGTTAGTCATCACACTATGACTAATTGTTGTGAGATATACATGTATTGTCATGGGTTGGTTGTAGATAGTTTATGTATATCATAATACATTTTCAGTCATGATAACTCCAAGCGCGTATGAATCAATACAAAATGTATACTACGGGACGAATTTGAATGGTAAATTCTTTAAATCGATTGAACAATGATGAATTTGAACATAACATTGCCCACTTAATCGCCAGGTGGAACGAATTCCATTGCACAATGACGAAATAGAATGACCAAATTTGGTTGATTGGTCATTGACCAAATTGAACGATGAATGACTAAATTGTATATAAAAATTGCACATTCAGGATTTTTCTGGACGAAATTGAAGTTAACAATTATTGAAATTGAATGACGATTGTTTGAAAATGGATGGGAAAACCTATATTTAAAAACCTCTTTTGTAAATGTTTAAACAGAGGAAGCACTTTTTACATTAGTTTAACGGCTGGTTCAAAATAATTTGATAATTGTGGGGCCTCGCATACAAATTGCTACGTTTATGGATATTTCAGCCATTTCTGTATTGGTTCTGATCCTATAACGTTGATTCTGTCACTAAAATATTATGCTCTTTCAATTTTACACTCAGTTTTTCATTATTTCACAAACAATTATTTGATTTAGCGCCCTCTATACCAAAACTCAACTATCCCTTTAAACAATTGTAGAGAGATTATTACTTCAACATGTTTGGTGGCTATTAGTCAAGTTATGCTTAACACAATTAATCATATTTATCATACATGTTTCTGCATTTCTAATTATGCCATTTTTAATTATATTTCGGCTAGAAACAAGTTGACGGTAAACTGTTAGAATATTTATTCCTATAGAGTACGATGCAAACGTAGACAAAAGTGGGTGATATAGAACAGTTATTAAGTTTCCTATCCAAATGGTTCTGTAAAAAATAATGGCTCATGAACGATTTAACATACTAAAGGGATGTTGCTATTTTGATAAACAACAAAACAATGACAGGTTTTAATAAAGATCCATGTTGTATGGCAATTTAAACAAGAATAAAGTTCATTCAACTTTCTTCAGACATAAGTACTTTATCAAATTGTACGGCATTATAATTTTGTATTATTTAACACGTGCCAATCATTATTATGTTATTGAACAAATCATTAACAAAGCTCAGTAAATAATTACAGGTTTTACACATCACTCAGGGGACATGCCATATCACATAAATACATCTTCATAAACCCTTGGTGAGGGTTTGCACCCTACAACCCCTAAATGTGTGTTGAGGGGTTGTATTTCCGTTTGATCTCATACATGGTTATTGTTTTCATGCAATGAGTATTTATAAAGTAACACTACACACACGAGGGTGTTAAACTCAAACCACTAGTATATAAATTGGTGCAGTAAAGGCAGCAGCAGAGACAGATTCAGCGATTTTAAAAATACATCAATTTAGAAAAAAGGCTGTAGTTTAAAAAATGTACAGAATACAACGTACTCTGACACTTATTCCATTGTTGATGACTTAAAACATAGGTCTGCCGACAACAAATCCATGAAAATAACCACAGTAGTGATTTAAGACTAATTTTCTGATGCCAAATCTCACTTATCAGCCAGGTTTACGCCCCACCCACATTTAGCGTCCGGAATCGGCATCGTGATTGACATGTGATTGACAATTCATTGGCTTACGTCATGACGCGACATCTACTGAATTTAGTTCATTAGTCCGGTCTTTAGATGACGTCACATTTTGGCGATTTAAAAGGGGCGTTCCCAGGACAATTAGATATTTACTAATTACCCCAAAACTGATTGATTTCATTAGAAATGGCTGCCAAAATTATTTTTCTCCGGGAAAAATTGCATATAGAGAGCCGAATTGTGAAAATTAGGTCATCCAGACGCTATAGTTCCTTTAAACAATTCCGTCCGAGGGACAAAGTGTTTTCCGTGAACACCTTTTCTGCATAGAACCTGCAATAAACGTTACGGGAGGTCTTAAATAGAGTTGGTTCGAATTTCTTTGGATAAAATACGCCGTTTTGAACTTAAGTCAAACCTAAAACTAAGTTAGACAAAACAATTATGGAAAGCCATGTGTCGCTTTTATATAAAACAGCTTCAAAAGCTAAACATTACAGTTATTTAAAACAATTTAAAACAATTTTGTCATGGCTCCTTGATGATAACAAATTTGAGTGATTTTATCAAACTATATGCCTTAAAAACAAATTCTGCAAACAATCTAAGAGGTGTCCAGAGAACTAAGGGTGCGCTTCGTTATTCCGAAGGTTCTTTATTCCGAAGGTTCGTTATTCCGAACACGCAAATTCCGTATACATGAAGGTTTGTTAATCCTAAAATGAAATAGGGTTCGTTACTCCGAACATATGTTGCATTATTCCGAGGGTTCGTTATTCCGAAGGTTCGTTTTCCCAGGGTTCGTTATTCCGAAGGTTCGCTATTCCTAAAATTAAATCAGGTTCGTTATTCAGAAGGTTCATTAGTCCGAAAATAAAATTGGGTTCGTTATTCCGAAGGTTCGTTATTCCGAAGGTCCGTTATTCCGAGCGTTCGTTATTCCGAAGGTTCGCTATTCCTAAAATTAAATCGGGTTCGTTAATCCGAAAATGAAGTTGGGCTTGTTATAATGCTATAATGTCATATAAAGAGATAACATAAACTTAAATGTTTGATTGGTCTGGCCAAGGGAGGGAATGGGGGAGGGGAATTCTTAAAGGGACTTAGTAACATTGTCCAAATCCTCAAAATAAAATTTTTATTCTAGCGGTTCCCTCATACCTTGTTGTATTCGTATTAACAATAAAATCATGGGACAGGTTTCGGTTTTTTTCAAATTTCCCTTTCGTTACAAAGATATGTACGATCGAAGTATTCAGATAAGAAAAACTCCGGGTGAGTTTTCATCTCTGTACAAAGTGAATGCAGTGAGTTAGTGAATATCACCCAATGTCACTTTGCATTTTCGCTCATTACTTGGCCATGCAATGTCCATTTGACTTGAAATTTTCACAAAATACCCTGTGGATATATTAAATAACAACACTATACATTGCATCAACCCTTCATCACTTTTTGCACATGTCAACAAAGTTACTAAATCCCACAAATTCAAGTATTATAACAAACCCTATATTATTGTCGGACTAATGAACCTTCGGAATAACGAACCTTCGGAATAACAAACCTTCGGAATAACTGAACCTTCGGAATAACGAACCTTCGGAATAACGGACTGTAACCGTACTAAGGTCCAACTTATGTAGCAGTCACACCGCCAAACCAAATCCAAACCGACACGAGAACGAATAATTCGGGGATGTTTCGGGGACGTTCGGCATTAGGCCTGGGTGCTAGCGGGTTTGCGTCGGAGAGGTATCGGAATTGTCGGTCTCTGTTGTTGTGACTGCTAACCCCAGTTCGGGCTCTTGTCGGTGCCCGATAAAGTGGAAGTTTGGTCTGAATTCGGTTTGGATTGGTGTGACTGCTACGTTATAGTTAATTTCAACTTTGAATTTTGTAAAAAAAAAAAAAAAAAAGTCCTTCCAAACTGCGCTAACTCGCCTCCCCATTTATCTTACCTCCAGCAACTGCAGCAGATGTCGCTGCAGCGGCAGCCTACCATAGTGGCGTTGACCGATCCACTTCACCCACGGGGCCAGACTCGTCTCTGGTCCTCCGAGCTGTGCGCATGTTGCGATGACATGGGAATATGTAAGTTGTTAAAGGAGTTTCTTATTCGAATACAGAGGGCGCCTTACTCACTGAGCTGTGTCCCTTGATTATCTCCGCTAATGGCCTAACGAAGTTAAAGGAGGTTATGTTTCCGTTTGTTAGTGTAGACTTTTAACATTCTTTATTCCGTCAAGTTTTTGAAATCCTTTAATTTGTGTTAGGATATAAGTCCACGCACTAATTTGTCGGTATACACTGATGGTTTATCGTATGTATTAATTGGGATTGCTTTATTATGTCTTCCACACACGCAGGCCTGTGCACCTTTTTCTTCCCATGGTGCGCCCTCTGCGGGATGGTGGATGATATCAAGGAGTCGTGTTGTTTCGCCACCTTCTCGCTGGAGCCGCTCCTCATCATGCGCGCTCTGGTCCGCGGACGGCACAACATCGAGGTACGTATGGCATGTCAAATTTTTATGTCACATTTGTTATGACACATTGTTTTATGTATCATTGTGTATGTTCTTCCCCACGTGCTTCCTCTGCGTGATGGCAGAGGATATGAAGGTGTCGTGTTGTTTCGCCACCTTCTCGCTCGAGCCGCTCCTCATCATGCGCGGACGTCATAACATCAAGGTACGTATGGCAGGCACTTTATGTCAAATTTGTATGTCATATTTGTTATGTCACATTCTTTTATGTCACATTGTGTATGTTTTTCCCCACGTGCTTCCTCTGCGTGATGGCGGAGGATATGAAGTAGTCGTGTTGTTTCGCCACCTTCTCGCTCGAGCCGCTCCTCTGGTCCGCGGACGTCACAACATCGAGGTACGTATGGCATGCAGTTTGTGTCGATACTTTATTTGAGCCTCAACATTGCGCTCTAATCGGTTAATCGTTGACACTGCCTTAGGCATAAATGCGTGTATAATGTGTGTGGTTCGTGGTCCATCCACTCTTCATCATGCACGCTCTGGTCCGCGGACGTCACAACATCGAGGTACGTATGGCAGGCAGTTTGTGTCAAAATGTACTATATTTACATTAATTGCGATTTGTACCCTTCTCAAAGACAATGCCCTTCGATAATCCAGGCACTGAGAGTAACCGAACGAAGACCATTCCCATTCACTAATATCCCCGTCACTCATCTACGCTTGTCCTGCGATCTTGCTGCGCTCCTAATCCCATTCATACATTTGGCGGGGGGAGGCGAAGCATTGTCCGAACGATGATTAAATGACGAATGATTTGGAGGATTATCGTACATGGGTGAAAGGATAGCCTCTCATGCATGGACATACAATGGCTCCCTGAATAAAAGCTGTGATCGCCGAAGGCCCACGTTCGTTTCAACATGTCGGAAGCGAACGTGGGTCTTCGGTGACCTAATATTTTGTTCAGCGAGCTATTGTTTGTGCATTCATGGAAGGATATCTATTGACACAGGTGAGATAATCTTCCCATTCAGATCCTCATTGGACAAAAGACATTTTGCAGATACATTCCAGCAATTGTGATCAGCTATTGTCTAGATCGCAGGAGAAGCGTGACTTGGATGTGACGACACAGTAACGTATAGCATGCACCTCTCATAACGCCCGCTTGTGTCCACGTACGTCACATCATCGAGGCACGTATGGCAGGCAGCGTTAGTATGTGGTCATGTATTTATATACATTAACCGCAATTTATAGCCTTCTCCAAAAATCCTTCCATAGTCGACTCCGCGCACCGTACGCAGAGCATTACCATTCACTATATAACGTATACCACACAATTATCAACACGCGCGCTTTTGTCCAGGGCTGACGTCACAACATCGATTCGGATCGATTCATTCGGACGTGGATATTTCAGACAATACTAAACATTTTAAATTGATTTTCGGTATTTGCACATATTCAATGCTCTTTTGGAAAATGAAGTTCAAATTTTGAAATTCTAAAACTATATTTTGACTGCGTCACACTTTACCACTTATTGCTCATAATCTTAGCCAGTGGGGCAAAACTGGTCATTTAATTGGTATTCGTGTTCTTCCTTCTCCAATATTTACAAATTAAGGGTGCATCTGTAGATCATGTGCTAATTGTCAACTCAACTCGCCACTTGAGCCGCACCGTAGACGGCGCTGTTGCAAACGACACAATATGAAGCGACGTGAAGATGATAATGGATGTGGTTAAAATAACACTGACATTATGTTCTCGTTGTCTTTCTTCTGAATAGAATCCGGACATCGCTAGAAATATGCACGGTTGTCCAAAGCTGGATTGTCTATCGTGCGGAGTGCAATTTGATTCATCTTTATGAGGTCTTTATTTAATTAAAAAGGATTAAAAAGGATTTGTAAAGGCTAAGTGTGTATTTGAGGTTTTGGTTGATATGGGTAGTTTGTTCCAGTCTTTGAGTGTGTGAGGGAGGAAGCTGTTAAGGTATGCATTGGTCCGGCGTTGGAGTAGAGTATATCGATCAGGTTCTCCTCTCATGGGTCGTGTTGACTGTTTTGCGTATGGTGGGATATTGACTGCCGCTTCTTGATGAATAGCTTTATGGAATATGGAGAGTCTACTAACTTTCCTCCGTTCTTGAAGAGGGGCTAGTTCAGTGAGTTCACATGGTCAGTCACTCCTGTAATTCGGTGGCAGTCTTTTACGACAAACCGTTCTGCCCGTCTTTGAACCATCTCTATCTAATTTATGAGGTTAGATTGGTAAGGGTCCCATACAGATGCAGCATATTCCCGTTTGGGGCGGACGAGGGCTTTGTAGGCGGCTGCTTTCACTTCAGTATCGCATCTTGAGAGACTCTGTATGAAGCCGAATATCCTGCTGGCATCCTTTAAAGGGACAGGTCCACTTTTACAAAACGTCTGAACAGCTTTCAGTAGACGGATGGGGATCAATGTAACACGCACAGAAAAAATCAGAGCGAACAGCCCTCTAAGTTGGATTCTACGAATGAAAAACGAATGCGTCGCTCCATTTAAACTATATATCGGCCGATAAAGGATTTCAACTGATTTAGCATAACATTACAACAATATAGTACTAATTCTCGTAAAGGTATTGTGAAGTCGACATTTGTTGACGTATGTCACGGAAAAAGATCTCAAAAATAAAGAATATATTATTACATGTATGTGTGGGTATTTTACTTGGTAAACGCTCACACATAAGTACTTATGCGCGGGTCACGTAGCTAGCGCGGGTCACGTTAGGGCCATGCATACCGATCTGGCACTCCGTGAAATATGTGTACGAACTTACTCACCGGCCGAAAATACAAATGTACCGATTAAACCGACGTCCCTTAGTTTAATCAGTTTTAGGTCTATAACTCCACGAAAAAGAGATTTCAAGCCCTATTTTTCAGGCATGCTATTAAATGACATTTCCTTTCATAATAAGACAATAACCTCGCAACTTTTGAATTTTGGCTTGCAAAAGAGGATCTCTCCCTTTAAGAGACATCTCTCCATCGACCAGGACTCCGTGAGTTCGTGTTGTAAGCCAGGTGTCTTTGTGTATGGTGCGACGATACTATGTTGAATGATGACCATCAACGTTGATTATAAAATCATGAAGAGCCAGACCATGTGCGATCAGCCAAATCGCTCGTGAAATAATCCCCATCATAGATGGCGCTATTACGAAACGAAATAATTACGTGTTAATCATGCTTTCAAAACTAATTGGAAATACGCAAAATAATGATAATGTTTGGATATCCCTGCATTGTATTTACCCATATTTCATTTTTTCCCCCCCATATGCAGGGTGATTTGTGCGACGACTGTGTGGTGACCTGTTGTTGTGGCAGCTGCGTCATGTGCCAACTTGCTCGCGAAATCAAGTACATCAAGAATGGCCGAGCCGCGCCATAGATGGCGCTGTTGCAAAACGAATAGTTGAAGCGACATGGAAGAAGATGTTGATGTTGATGACAAATGATACCGCATTTAACTATGACGCAATGGTTTTACCTAATGATAAACTAAATGACCATATACATTTCATTTCATATCATTTCATTTGTTGACTCATAAAACCAAAACAAGAATATAATGTACAATGTAAAACAAGACAAATGAATAATACATAAATACAACAATTGCACAATACAACTAAATGAAATAGAAATATGAGAAGGGACCATAATTAAAGATAAACAAATCTTCGTGGGTATGGTCCCCAGAGAAGCGACTGCTGCATTTTGAAAATAGTAGCGATTTTACGAGTCAAAATAATATTTCTACGAATATGACTAATAACACTGATTGTAGTAATACAAATATTGATGTGTAATATCAACTATATAATGCTTTGATAATAAACTAAGATGATATATTCCTTTTAAAATAATAGCTTTTTGTCAAAATGGACAACATTTGTTAATATTAACCCGTTGAGGACGAATTGATTTATAACACGCATTCTCCATAGACTCAAGAACTAAATATTTCGGGACCAGTCCTCAACGGGTTAATCAAACTTCCCTTTTTTTTAAGCAAATGTTTTCTGCATTCATTGAAACATCAAATACAACGTAATAAACAAAAATACAAGTATATAATATAATCGATTGACTTAAAATGTGACAATTGATTTACACAAATTAAATACATGTGCATATAAAAAATTGAGAGCTTGCATGTAATGTAAATCATATAATCCGGATAAATGCAACTCTCACTTACATAACCCAAATAAGTATGCATAATGTGATTGGTTAATCGGACGGACGGATTATTCTGGTATTACATGCATTCTCCATAAACTCCCGCTAGAGTATACATTTTCTTCTTACCTATGCAAGGATTTTTAGACTTTTCATACATTTTACATAAATAACATGAAATGTCGTTGAAAATGGAAAAGTATTAATGCATTGGAACAACTTTTAATTCATTTAAAGTGATGCATGTAAAGTGTCAGATATTGCACAAAATGACATTTGAGACTTCAATCTTACATCAATATCATTGTAAAATACAATTGAAAGATTTGTGAAAGTTTGAAAGAAAACGAACACTGTTTACCTAGTGAAAAAAACGAATATTGAGTTCATATTTTATCACCGAATACTGATGGTCTGCCATACTTTTGTCGTAGTAATGAATGATCCGTTTGAGATATTCGCATCCGTGTATTTTTACACACGTAGTACATAATTCATGGAATTTGAACTCGCTCGGCTCAAAGTTCAATCTCCGCAATGTTCTCACGGGTGCTGCATGCGGACGTTCTATGCTGAGACAATTGTACTTTTTTTCAATTGCGTTGATTAACGCTTTAGAAATAATGATTTTCAATGATAATTATCTTCATACTAAAGGGACATTTGAAAAAATCAAACCCTATTTTATTCTTCTCTTACCATAAGCTAAACAACACGGTAGAAGAGAAACGATGAAGCTCCAAGTAATTTTCGTGTATTTGGACACTTTACATGTATGACTTTAAAAGAACTTTTATCATTTGTTTTCAAAGAAACTAATGGCTTTCCATACTTGTTAAGTCCAACTTAGAGTTAACTCAACTTAGAGTTAAGATCAACTTAGGATCTTTGTAAAACACCACCCAGGTGTTTTTGTTTGGATTTGACAAAGTTCACGGATCTTTTCTATCAAGTTGATTGGCTAATTAAACCATTGTACTATGAAAGCAATTACTTACAAAATCAGTCAATTATTGGTGCGGAAAGTAATTTTAATTATTTTTTATTTAGCTTTATTTTTAACATCAGACGAAATAAAACCAATTACATAAATATTTTCAGCCTTACATGACGTATTACTATAGCATACAAATGCATACCTAGGTCTTTGGTGTAATTCAATTATTTATAATTAAAACGTGTACACTAATAAACAACGTAAAAAGCAACGTCTGTGTTTTTGTAAACATGTTATGAACACGATTTTGTACTGCATGTTATTCGAATTCCTTTGATTTGATTTAAAATGTACAATTGTTTATCCTTGTCATTAATTGTATCGAAATCGGCACATGAACCAAGTTAAACGAACTGAGATAAAGTGTACATGTGTTGTATTTTATTCGAATTTACTTGATATGATTTGAATTGTACAGCTGTTTATTTTTTGTTTTATTAAGTGTATTTAATCATTCTAGCATTACTTATTATACACACTTTTTTTTTTTTTTTTTTCAAATTTTTGAGCCCTCCACAGGCTATTTATTAATCTTCACATAAACAAACAAATCAAATACATGAGCATAAAACAAATCAAATACCTGAGCATAAAACAAATTCAAATTAATCTTTCTATACAAACAACAATTGTAGCAACTGCCACTTAACATTAAAATGTCTCTCCATTCCAGATATGCATAACATATATTTTTCATCTTTATAATATTGTAAAACTTTTTTTTTCAATGTATCAAAAAGTGGAACTATGTTATTCAGTTTACAAATAAACATCTGTTGTTTAATTAAAATGACAATACAGTTAAGAGCATCATTTCTCTTATCTTCAAAGCCAAAAATTATGTTTTGTAAATTAAACAAAATTCGAACTTGAGTTCTTTCATAAATCCAATTTGAAGTGTCATTCCAAATCTTTCTACTAATCTCACATTCATAAAAGAAATGTACTATATCTTCAAGTTCTTTTTTACAAAATGAACATTTTTCATTGTTTACAATTTTCATCCTAAAAAGTTGTTTATTTAAAAATAAGATTCTATTTAAAATCTTATACTGAAAGTATTTCAAACTAATAACTGGAGTAAAACGAAATATCATAACATTATACTTTTGTATTAATACAGATTGTAAATTATAATTCAAATATCGTTCCCACTTTGAACTTATCAGAGACAAACAATTTGTTTCTCCTAAAAGAACTTTATAAATGTATCCACATCCTTTTTTATCATGAATAAAAGTTTTAATATGAGAAGGAATTAAAGGTTCTTCCAATTTTGTTTGACATGTTTTATAATATTCATTATATCTACACTTTATTACTTGACAGACTGAATAATAAGACAAATAATTAATCTTCAAATTAAACTTCTCTTCACATTTTTTATGCGACAATAAAATTCCATTATTATCCATCAAATCATTAATAAATCTAATACCCTTTTCATACCACGATTTAAAAAAAATAGACTCATTGCCAATTTGAATCGAGCTATTCATCCATAGCGATTCAGACAACCAATCAGTCTCACATTTTTTAACTAACAATGCCATATTTTCAAAAACTTCTTTCCAAAAAGGATTGCCAATTTCATGAGATAATTTCAAAAAATAATTATCACCCAAACTAATCATGAATTTGTTTTGTAAAAATGACTGCATTAAATGGGCAACATTTGTACACATATTCAAAATAATTCTTCTAACCCATGTTAGCTTTAGTGATTTACTAAAGCAGTCTATATCAACCATTTTTAAGCCACCTTTTTCATATGAACTAACAACTTGTTTTCTACTTATTTTATCCGGTTTATTCTTCCATATAAACTTGAAAAAATGTATTTTTATGTTTTTCATTAATTCAACAGATGGGTTTGGAATTGACATAAACAAATGATTAAATTGTGGTAATAATAATGACTTAACAATTGTTATTCTCCCCAAAACAGTAATATTTCGTTTAATCCAAGAAATCATTTGTCGTTTCACTTTATCGAATATTCTATCATAATTATAATCTGGCATTTTATCAACATCAACATAAAAATCTGTTCCAAGATATCTAAAATAACCATTATAAACAAACTCTACATTTACTCCTTCTAATTTTATTTCATTATTTTCTTTTGAAGCCCCTATCCAAATTGCTTTTGTTTTTTGAATATTTATCTTAAGTCCAGAACAATTACCAAAAGAGTTCAAAATATGTATAACTTTCTGAAAACTAGCAATAGAACCATCCAAAAATAAAACGGTATCATCTGCATATTGAAGAATTTTAAATTCTTTAAAGTTAACTCTAATTCCTACCACTTCATTTGAAGAGCGAATTAACATACCTAAAATTTCAGCGCATAACAAAAACAAATAAGGTGACAGAGGGTCACCTTGGCGACAGCCTCTTTCTATACAAAATCTAGAAGTTAATTGCCTATTTACCATAACACTTGAGCATGCATTGCTATATAACACGTTTATCCACCTCTTAAAAGAATTACCAAAATTAAATAAAGAAAGTACCTTAAACAAAAACTCATGGGAAACACTATCAAATGCCTTTTCGAAATCAATCAATAAAATCATACCATGTAATTTTTCCTTATCTGCATAAGCAATTATATCATAAATAATTCTAATATTGTCACCAATAAAACGTCCAGCAAGGAACCCTGTTTGATTTGAATGTATAATACAAGGTAGTACCTTTTTTAATCTATTAGCAATACAGCTTGATACAATTTTATAAATTACATTCAACAAAGAAATAGGTCTCCAATTCTTTATAAAATGTCTTACTTTATCCCCTTTTGGTAACAGAGTAATGACCCCCAAATTTTGTGAGAAAGATAATCTTCCACTATTATAAGCAAAATTCATGCTGCGAACCATACAAATACCTAAATCTTGAAAGAAGAATTTAAAAAATTCTACAGTAAAACCATCTTGACCAGGGGATTTATTATTTTTCATATTTTTCAATGCAATTGCAACTTCACTATATAATATTTCTCCTTCTAAACCTAATGACTCTTCTTCCGTAAGATTCTTAACCTGATCTTTATCAAATTCAGAAAATAGCACATCTATATTAGAATTTTCATGGAACTTATACAAATTTTCATAATATGTCTTTATTTCATTTAAAATTGGTTCCTGCTCTTGCAAAACAACACCATTATCATCAATCAATGTGACAATAGTCTTTTCGACAATCCTCTGTTTCTCCAAATTCAAAAAATACTTTGAAGGTTTTTCACCATATTGCATTTGTTGCAGCCGTGACATATTTGCATTTTTTTCCAATGTCTGTTTCCGCAAATTTTCCAATTCTGCTCTCAACTGTTTAATATTTTCCATATTTTCTTGTATCCCTAAATTCTGTCCAACAAGGATCTCTAAATTGACTATCTCATCTTTAAGCTTAATTTCATTACTTTCTCTATTCTTTTTTCTTTGTATTGCATACATAATAATGGCTGCTCTCAACTCCATTAACAAAGTATCAACAAATAATTGATCGTCAACACAAAATTTTAAATTTTGCTTACTAACCTTTTCAAATTGATTGCCCTCCAAGCTCTCGTTATTCAAATATTGCAAAGTAACCACTTTGATCTTTTCTTTTATGAGAGAAATAAATTCTAATTCCTTTAAAAATAAATTATTAAACTTCCAATAACTATATTTCTTTTTAAATTTATCAAACATAATCTCCAAGGTTATCAATGAGTGGTCTGAACGGTAACCTAAATCAATTTCACTCTTCTTCCCCAGAGAAAACAATTCTGATGAAATTAGAAAAAAATCAATTCTACTTTGCTTAAGTGGATTAGGCTGTCTCCATGTATAGGCTTTCTTATCTAAATACATTTGCCGCCAAGGGTCCAATAAATTAAAACCATTTTTTATCTCAAGAACTTTTGACCTAGCATCTATATTATTTAGTCTTACATAATTAAATGTATCCATCTCCAAACTTTGCACTAAATTCCAATCTCCACAAATTATTTTAAGAGGATCATCATAGTCCAACAAAATATTTTGTATACATTCATAATTGAATTGCTTAATTGAATTGCTTATTCATAACAAAATAATGTACCTGTTTTCTATATTGTTATAAGTCTAAGGTGCATTCTATTTAAGTGTTTTCTTACATTGTTTGCTAGAACTACATGAATTTACAAACTTCAGATGATTGTGTAACTGGTTATGATTGATTTACTAATTCATATTGTTTAACCAGTTCGATAACATAATGTATAATTCCCCGTGTAGATAATACAGGTCCCGGCCAGGGCTGCCGTGGCTTCCAAAACATATTTGTCACCACAATTATTTGTTAAATTGTTATGTACCACTTGACAAAATAATACAACCCCCTAAATAAGTGAATACAAGTACGTGGCTACATATATGGCGCACTTGCAAACGTGTGGCGCCTTAGGAACCATAACATCAGCACTGTTGGTTCGTTGATTAACTTAAAGGGATAGTTGAGTTCTGGTAAGGAGAGTACAGTTTTGGTGAAACTGAATTTTAGTAACCAAAACCTACATCATTACATTACAAACTAATAGTTATAACTAGAAAGGAACACAAAATTCCAAATGACGTAGTAAAGATCATGTTATCATTCAAAAAGAGCCGTTAAAACGTAAGAGGGCGCTCTCTAAACACTCATCGGTTTCAACCATTTTGAATAAAATATGGTGCATGTGATGTTTTGTTGAAATAGTGATTAGATAGAGAAATAACCAAGAACTATTAACATACCTATTTTGTAAATTTTTGAAAAGAGGAAGCATTTCTTTTAATTTTTAACGGCTGGTTCAAAATTCTCTAATAAACCTGGGGCCCCAGCTTTATTACAAATTGTTATATTTATGGATATTTCAGCCGTTTCTGAAACAATTTTGATCAAATAAAGTTTATTCTGTCATTAAAATATTATGCTCTTTCAAATTTTACACTCAGTTTTGCATTATCTCACGAAAAAATTATTATGTGTAGCGCCCTCTCTACCAAAACTCAACTATCTCTTTAGCTGCTTATGAATAACACAAGCCTTTGAAAAGCGTTGGACATCAATATTATATCAAACAACGGTATCAAAACCCAAACCCTGAGTGTGTTTTTTTTGCGCGGGATCTTGTAACTTGGTTGGCAAGTGACAAGGGTGATGAGTGGTTAATAAAATGTGTATTGGATTGATCTGGTATGTCAATTAAGCAATGTGTCAACATTTCGCGGTAATTGAACGTTTTATATTGGCTGAGATATGAACGAAATGCAAAGTGATAATAATTTACTAATTGTACCTATTTTGTACACGGCATAAAATTATCTCGTAGACAATTACATATCTATACACTTCAATCTTAAATATCTTTTAAACGAAATGGATATTTAAACAACAACG
The DNA here is from genome assembly GCA_037951105.1 of Echinarachnius parma. Classification (NCBI taxonomy): domain Eukaryota; kingdom Metazoa; phylum Echinodermata; class Echinoidea; order Clypeasteroida; family Echinarachniidae; genus Echinarachnius; species Echinarachnius parma. The sequence continues at coordinate 45,498 of JBAMJV010004511.1, forward strand.
AAACCTGTCGCGCTTTTTATAGTTAATTTGAATATGATAAAGTAGAGAACCAAAAGTAATTCCAATAAGTTTTGTACAACTAAAAAAGAAACCATGAAAACCAAAACTATGCGATCGATGATGTACTGTTTGACAAAGACTAGATCATAAGACAAGATAACAAATTAAAAGCCTTGTAACTTAACATTACATTTGTATTGTTTACAACTAGTCAATAGTCATTGAATTAAACGTGTTAATTATTTAATACTTAACGATTACTTACTAACGAACGTTAGTACTGTACTGTGTTTTAAATTGCTCCTAAAAGGAACTAGGATTTATTTGTATTAATAGTTTGACGTTTATTCCACATGTATATGCGAGTATTTCGTTCAGTTCTGACTTGTTTCAACAATAAAGAATTCGTCATGAATTTAAAATGTGTTTTTAACTGTCCACGCGTTTAATTTATGACAAATTTGTATTATGTTCTCCGTCGCTTACCTAATATCACCACCGACTCCCCTTTTCTCCCTCTCCCGCTCTGTTACTATCTTTCCCGACTCCCCTCATCGTCCCCCTATTACCCCCTCTCTATCTCTCTCTTACCTCATATTCCCCTCCCCTTCTCTCGCCTGTTTGTTCTTACGTATCAGTCCCCTCAGCCCCTCCCTCCCCCCCCCCCTCCCGTAATTTGTCTGGATCGCTCCCTCTGTTCGATGGGGTTTCCCCTACCTCAGCCCCACCAGTGCATTTCTTGCATTGGGTCGTTGGGTCATTAACCCCTAGTGTCAAGTTCATGATATAAGGGTGAATGACAGTAGTAGGAAACGTCCCACACCCTAACAAATGAAATTACGCTCTCATCACCAACTTTGTGAAACAATATAATTTTACTTATATGGGATTATGCAAATTTGGCCAATAAACCGCCTACTAATTGATTTATTTGCAAAAATTATATAGCGATCTACTGCGGATTGGTACGGCCAACACGGAATCGCGCATACGCTACGTGCAAATGACCGCGTGTGCAACTCGAGGTGTTCGCTATACGGGCTTGTCCCCAGCTTGTCGATATATCCAGCCCAGCGCTAGTGGCACGGACATGTTCGAACGGGCGGTGGATTTATATATTTCACGGGCGGGTATCGGATTTCTGTCCATATTTCTGTATTTAACGATGCTTACGTTCGGACTTTACCACATAAGCCATATTTAAATACTTATTCAGCAATATTGATTAATATAGATTTTCCGGCTACTTTCCCCAAACTGGTATTGGGCTTTAACGTTGTATCACAATGCACACAATTGTAATATAGTACTAGCAGGGAGGTTGTCTCTGGTAACATCATACGTCAGGTCTATTGTACTTTATACTTTGCGGTGGAATTGTGTACATAGGTAATAAATAAAGGACGCCTTTTGTGTTAACTACCCCTGTTTAAATTGAAACAGCCCTGTAACGTTATTATTGATGTGTAATTTATTGGTTTCAATGATAACTTCTGTTTCAACAAAAACTTGAACTTTCTCTCTATACTTAAAGTTATAGTTAAATGATCATTGAATCGGATACAAACATGTTAACGGTTACGTCGCAGTGCTGTTTCTTAACAAAAATAACATCCATATACACAAACATACACCATCCAGACACCTGTCAATCAAGTCAATCAAACATGTAAATGCACTGAAACGTTAGATTAACACCACTGGTATGGCATGTATATTTGTCTACACCGACCTTACTACCTTTATCTACATTTTTCTAATAAAGATTTGAGTTTAGTTAATTTTAGGAATAATTAGGATTTTGTATGGAAGGCGCTTCACAAAATAATCATTTGTTTGTTTTTATTGGGAGGGGACGGGGGGGGGGGGGGGGGGGGTTGATAGACTAAGCATCATATTTTAAAACAAAATGTACACATTTAATGACATAATTAACTCTATTTTATTAAAATACAGTAGTTTCAGAAGTAGAAAAATATATCACATCGAAACAAAAATTGAAGCCCCAGATTAATTAAATGATTCAATAAACAAAACATTAAACAAAATGCTTACACCATTATACAAAAAAGGTTTAACATAGTTGTTGATGTCTCGTGAAGCGCCCTTAAACTAGACCTGTTTTACACCTTTAACCTTCATAATGTTAACAATGCCATAAAATAGCTTGTAATATGTTGTGATCTATTTGTTCGTTCATTTTAAATTGATTTATCACTTCCCCCTAAAAGTACACACACGCTTGGCCTACCACTTATGGGTGATGCTGCTATCAACACATGGTCAGCAAACAAGTCATATTGTTTGTTTTGGCGTCCAATCACTTCTCTCTGCACGTAAGTACCTTCTTCGTCTTTCTAGCTCTTTCTTTCAGACTTTAATTTCCTCCCTTCCCCTACTAAGATAATACACAAACTATAAATCGGATGAATGTGTTCATTATTGTCGTTCAAAACTTATTGTAAATTCATGCACATCGATATACACACTGGATATAGCACGCTACACACTGCAGAATGCGCGGCGTGGACGCCTCCGCAAATATATAAAAGTACTCTCAATACAAAATGTGCCCCATTCACTAGCGTTTATAGCTTTACTCGAGTGAATGGAACACCATCTGTAATGAGAGTACTTTTCACACTATCGCGGCTGGCTTCATGAAGAGGACGCTGTTGCCACATGCAGTGTTTTTATATCGATGATGCACACGCATATCGTACTGCGGACAAATTTAATTATCAGATCTAGGCCCTTTTCGAGAAAGCGGTACAATCGATTGCAGAAACAATTAATTGGTAGTCAGACAAATGGCGCGTTTTAATCAATCAGATTTGCGCATTTACAAAATATGATCTGACATACGATTGATTGTTACTTACACTGGGGAGTATACTCTATCGCTTTCTGCAACAGGGCCCTAGTTGTTTGGGGGACGGAACAAGTTGGCCGTAGCCTAACTTATCATAATTATCTAGCTTAATATCCATCATTCCAGAGACCGCTGGTGTGTTTACGTGTTTAAACATAGTATACATACATGTTTCAGAGATCATTACATCAACGTTTTCGAGGACGTCTCCATTTAAAATGATTGAGCCAATCACCTTGCAGCCTGGTCAACACGTCATCCAACGGGTAAATCTCACCTCTCACCTTTACGCATTATAACCAACGTACAGTTTTGCGACATTTAGTTATTGTTTTGGTAATTACATGTTTTGGATTACTTTTCGAAGGGCAACAAATAACTTTGCAAATTAAACGTGAACATTCCCATTAAGTATACAATGTACCTTTTGGGAGTATCGTTTGCGCTCGTTTCGGAAAGTTTGCATACATTCTATAAATATCTGTCTCAGAGATAATTATTTTCAACGTTTGTAGAGGACGTTTGAGTTATCACCGTGCAGCCTGATCAATACACGGCGTCCAACAGGTAAATCTCACCTAGGTTCAGTTGTGTCACAGATTTTTCCCTTAAATGTAATGATTTGTATTACTTTGCGAAGGGCATCATATAACTTTGTGAACTTAACGTGGCCTGTACATTATAGAACGCTGTTTCAAAGTTAGCAAGTAGATGTGGGGCCCAACAGATATTACAAATGGTTTTGTTTATGGATATTTCAGCAATTTCTGAACCGATGTTGGTCCAAACAAATGGTGTCGTTTTAAAAAACTGCAAAAACAGTTTTGTTTTAGATATGCCCATCCTAATGAACTTCTTTGGCAATAGGCACTCAGTGTTATAGTGCTGGTTCATAAAGTTATAAACCAGAGCACTATAACACTGACTGCATTGCACATTGAAGTAAAATTCATTCGGACGGGCATATCTCAGCCGATACTTAACATATTCAATTGATTTTCAATATTTTGACATTATAGTCCGTGGGCCAGAGGGGTCTACCTGTGACCCCCCTATGATCCTCCGACTTGGGTGTCATTTTGTTCATTGATATGTCTAATGTTAGAAACAAAATGTTAACAAGAAAAAAACTCATATACACTATGTTTTTTAACTACTTTTTTGGAGATATGTAAAAATAGCACTTTTTCATTTTTTGCTGCATTTCTTAGGGTTGGTGAAAATTGAGATTGCGTTAAGTGCTCTCATTTGATAATGGCTAGGTCTTTATCAACTAAATTTTGCTGATACATATTTTTATATATGCCTAAGACACAGGAAAAGTTTCATGGTCAAAGTTGATTGGCTTCATATAATTATGACGTCATCAAATTTGCATATGAAAAATCATTGGAATTTCCGTAAACAAAACGGTCAAAAAAACAATGTTCATTAGTATAGTTTATTTTTTTCACCATGAGAATGATGATAATGAGCTTAAACTTATTATGTCTATTTATGAAAGTATATTCAAATCAGAAATGCTATTATCCTTTGAATATAATGTAAAAAAATTACATTTTTTATTACGTAATCACCATGCGTCATATGCAATTGTAAGGCATATGATGGGCATTTTGTGTAGGGCACAAAACGGTACATATTGCTCCCTCTTTAATTTATTTTTTTTAGAACCAATCACTCTCATATTTGGCACATATGTAGAACTAGTAGGGCTCTTCAGTTTGTAATAAGTAGAATTTCAAAAGGTCATCAAATGAGGGCGCTATTTACTAAAATTTGATAAAAACATACAAAATCCTATATATTCTGATACAAATTTTATTTTTTCTCTATCTGTCTGATTCGTATAGACATCTTGACATTTTGTTTGCATTATTATGGAACCTACTTTCCCTAGAATGAAATTGAAGACTGTTATGTTGTTTCTTGTATATTTTAGGGTCTAAATTAGTTATAACTCAGACTGAATTGTACCTTAAAAGTGGAATGGGGATTACATTGCGCTACATACAAACAATTTCAGATTATTCACTTAGTAGTAACCCTATGTATATCTAGTCCTGAGTCAGATTTTTGATAGCATGTACTACAATATCAAGTTAAGACAAAATGTTTTGGGAAAATTCTGGTCAGAAACTTGTTTTTCAATATTTGAATTATACTTCTGTTTGGCATCACATTTGTTTGTTTCAGAAAAGAGAACAAATGAACATCTCTTGTTTACAGTTCATTATTTGATATACCTACCCTGCAAAAGTGACAGAAACTTCATGTGACAACTAGATGAGTACACATTCATGCCTTTAAATGATTACCATGGTGACAGAAAGTGGCAAATGAATTGAATGCAAATTAAAGTTAACGACCACATTGAAAAATGTTTTAGATCTTGAAAAGTTGTCTGGAATTTATAGAAGCACATGCAGGGGAATGTCTGTGTGTGTAGAACTGTTAACTCCTTTTGCAACATTTGCGCTCTTATTTTTTACTAAAATAAACGTACTATGTCTCAATATTCATAATACATTTACACGGGATACTAAATACATTCAGTTAATCACTGACACCTCACAAATGATCTGTTAGCATGAAGGCCTGTGAACGCATGGTTGTGGCAATAGCTGATGTCAGTTAGATTCCATATTTCATGCTGTTTGTTTTTCTTTACTTTAAATAAATGGTATAAGCAAATACGGGTGACAAATAGTGTATACCTCGAATTTTATCACGGAACTTAAGCATTACACCGTCTGTCTCATTTACTGTAGTGATCAGATATATTGCCAAAGTATCACTATCATTATGCCAGGAAATTATCATAAAGAATGATAAAATAATTAAGCATCTGCCTTCTGTGCCACATGTTTAAGCTTTTGAAGCGCTTTATCCTAAACCAGCACCATGCAATCACAAAAGAGCACCCCAATATTGGGCAGGCTGGCTCATGACCAATACTAAATCACGAGCTAAGTAATTCATTTGCCACAGTCCATAGAAGATGGCTTAAAACCAACTGCTGTCTATGCATATGGAACTGTAAGCCACTGGCTCATCCTAAACATGTAAATGAGATTACAATTGATTTCACTTAACCAAACTGCTGAAGCATTTTTAATTTATGCTGAAAACTTGTGAATTGTTGTCAAGAGCACAAAAACAAAAAAAGTAATCTCTGACATTAAGATCACGCTCACTACAATCCTGAACAATTTAAATGTGTGGATAACTGTTGGGAGGACACTTTCCCTGTCATGGAACGACATCCATCAGAACATGCCATGCACGCTCCAAAAAAAGACCCATCAGCAACAAAGCGTTACAGACCAGTCTCACTTCTTTCCCACACCTTTAAGCTGTTCGAGCGACTAATTCTGACCCACCCAGGCACCCACCTAAGTGCAGTTGTATAACCACCTCTGATGAATGAGCAGGCATGATTCCAGCCTAGGAAGTATTGCACAAGACAACTGCTTAACCTTACCCAACATATAGAAGATGTTTTCCAGTAAATGTCTTAACTGGATTTGTGTTTGTAGACCTCTCAGCAGCTTATGCTACTGTGCACAGAATCTACACAAACTACTGAATGTGAACAACATGCACTTCACCGACATGGTGAAGACCCTGATTGAAAACAGACGCTTCTTCGTCGAGCTGTCTGGAAAGAAGTGTCGTTGGCGCAGGAAGCATTCTGGCCAAACTCTGTTCAACATCCATCGGCGTAGATCTGTCATTGATACCTATTCATCAGGGGGGGGGGGGGTGATACGGAAGTATCTACGCGCCGCCCATGTCAACATCTATGTTAACGATCAACCTATATCTACTCTGAGACCAGGAGTTTCATCTATTAGACGACGTGTGTATCACCACCCACAGTGATGACTTCCCTCAGGCAGAATCCACCTTGTGTGAGGGATTTACCAACCTATACCTGTACTACAAAGATAACCATCTTAAGGCTAATTCAATTAAACTAAATCTTAAATATGCGCCTTTCATCTGAAGAACATGCATGCAAACCAGAAACTGAAGATCACTTGGAATGGAACTAGACGGGCACACTGTGATAGTCCTGTCTACATAGGGGTGAACTTAGATTGATCTTTCAAGAGTACAAGGCCTGTATCACCCAGGAAGGTCAGCTCCACGAATGCCTTTCTTGACAAACTGAGCACATCCAAGTGGGGTGCAAACCGAACAACAATCAGCTCTGGCTCTCTGTTACTATGTTGCAGAATATGTCTGCACGGGTATGGGAAAGCTCAGCACATGCCAAGAAGAACAAAAGTTGCCGTTATATCATGATGTATGAGACGAACGAGAACTAATAACGTATACCTAATCTCTGGCATCGTATCCCAGCTGTAATAAGGAGGGCTGCTGTTAGCCAGGAAGAACAGCTGAGACAAACAGAGGTGAAGGACACCCACTCCATGTCTACCCACTGCATCCTCGGCGCTTTAAGTCACGGAAAAGCTTCATTTCATGATCTGTTGAACCCCTGGACTACAGCGTGTCTTCAAGAAGGCTCAAACTCTGGGAAGAGAGGCTGAGCTCTAGGACATATCGGTAGCCTACGCCTATGGTGCCGTCAGAGAAACTGGTCCACAGGATTCAACCATGCATCCCTAGGTGACTTTGCGTAGCCGGAATAGGCTTTGGCAGGCGTGGGAAGATGCAAGCCAACATGTTGAACTGGGGATACATCGAAGGTGCATCAGAATGCGAGTGCGGTCAAGCCCCTCAGATCATTGACCACCTGCCTAGTTGTGATATGGTACATGGAATGTGCACAATCAAAGATCCGACAGAGGCCAACGACGTAGCGCTCAGATTTGCCCGACATTGGCAGAAAGTTGTATGGTGGTACGAAATGATGAATGAAACAAGCTCCAAACTGCTATTAAAGGTGGGGGTAATAAACACAAACAACCGATAATCTCCTTTGAAAGCAAACAGTTTATCAATCTGCAGCAGATAATGCCTTCACTGTACGAGAGATATTCTACAACGTAGAAAAGGTAGACTTATCTACAACACTTGTCTATCGCCAACTATTATCGAGGCAGAGCTCTGAAAAAAAGCGGCCCTGTATTGTTTTGATGAAAATGAGACTTATAGGAGCGGCGATTGGCTTTTTCAAAATGAAAATGGGAACCTTAGGAGCGGCCGGATCGGCTGTAAAAACAGGGGTCTTTGAAGCAACACATACCTGTATTGCAAATATACATGAGTACCCCCCCCCCCCCCCCCCCCCCCCCCTCCCCCCTTCGGGTCATTGATGATGATGGTTGACATGGCCACATTGATCTTTGTAGCTTATTTATGCCATGGATATCTCCTAAAGAAAATACATTTAAAAGGAAAGAGTTCGACAGATATGTGTCGTCTATTCCTTCGTTGTTATTTAAGCTTAAAAGTGTGTATGCTCTGCCACCGTTTCCCACACAGGGAATAAAACAGCGAATCGATATCAACAATGTTGCCATAGTGGCTTTTCAGGCCGTGATCCTTCCAAATATAGGGTTCTGAGGAAGACCAAATTATATTGAACGGCTACAACTTTATCTTTACCATTCACATGTGTCAATGACTAATGGAATGTCTCCACTTAATTGCTCTAAATAAACATTGATGTCAAATCCTGCTTGATGAATATGAATAGTATGCTTCATCTTTATTAAAGAAAAAGAATTGCAGAAGATACAAAACAATTCTGTACACACAGACTGCTCCTGTGCTATAAGTTTGGTTAATTCTCTGTTTCTCTGGTATAGCGTGTACAAAAATACTGCATTAGTAATCCCAAACTTATAAACATGAAGTTCCCGTATTATCAAATGTGAACTTTTTTTAATTTTAAGAAAATAATGTTTATCCTTGTTAATGAAACGTAGTATGCTGTTCCCTTTTCTGACCAAAATGGTGGTCCAAGCAAACAAGTAATAGAGTTAACATTTTTCTTTTTAAATCTGACTAGATGTATTTTGTGTTTGTTATGTTTTTATTCGTAAATATATTCAGACAGAAACAACTTACCCAGTGCTAGATTAACTGGCCCGAACAAATGGTACATAAAAACATCATATTGCAATGTATTTATTAATTCACTTTGAAGGTCACATTCAGACAGTTTTTGCCTTAATTAGCCCGTAAAAATTAAAATATATATTATTATCGTCCTCGTAAGTATGGACTTGGAAACTGATGAAGCAAAATCCATTTGTCAACACAGAACCATCAGTTTGAGACAAAAATTCATAATTGAGGAGGGATCAAATAATGAACTTGTCAACGAGACGTATTTGTTCTCTTCTCTGAAAAAAAAGTGATGCCAAAGATAATAATACAAAATATTTAGAAAAAACAAGTTTCTGGCAAGACGTCCCCATACATTTTGCCTTAATTTTATATCGTAATAAACATGCTATCGCAAATCTCACTCAGGACTAGATTCAGGTTAGGATTGAATAAATAATCGAAATAGCTAATTATGTGTAGCGCACTGTATTCCCTATTGCACTTTTAGGGTACAATCTAGAGGGAGTTATGCCTTATCTATACGCTAAAAGATATAAGATACAACATAACAGTCTTTAATTTCATTCTAGGAAAAGTAAAGTTGCATAATAATGCAAACAAAATGTCAAGTTGTCTATACAAATCAGGCAGATAGAGAAAAAAAACATTTTTATAGGAATTTAAAGGATTTTGTATGTTTTTATCAAATTTTAGTAAATAGCGCCCTCATTATGATGACCTTTTGAAATTCTACTTATTGCAAACAGAAGAGCTCTACTAGTTCTACATATGTGCCAAATATGAGAGTGATTGGTTCTAAAATAAAGAAATTAAAGAGGGAGCAATATGTACCGATTTTTGCCCTACACAAAATGGCCATCATATGCCTTACAATTGCATATGACGCATGGTGATTACGTAATAAAAAATGTCATTTTTGTACAATATATTCAAATGATAATAGCATTTCTGATTTGAATATACTTTCAGAAATAGACATAATAAGTTTAAGCTCATTATCATCATTCTCATGCTGAAAAAAATAAACTATACTAATGAACATTGTTTTTTGACCGTTTTGTTTACTGAAATTCCCATGATTTTTCATATGCAAATTTGATGACGTCATAATCATATGAAGCCAATCAACTTTGACCATGAAACTTTTCCTGTGTCTTAGGCATATATAACAATATGTATCAGCAAAATTTAGTTTATAAATACCTAGCCATTATCAAATGAGAGCACTTAACGCAATCTCAATTTTCACCAACCCTAAGAAATGCAGCAAAAATTAAAAAGTGCTATTTTTACATACCTCCCAAAAAGTAGTAAAAAAACATAGTGTATATGAGTTTTTTTCTTGTTAACATTTTGTTTCTAACATTAGACATATCAATAAACAAAATGACACCCAAGTCGGAGGATCATAGGGGGGGTCACAGGTAGACCCCTCTGGCCCACGGACTATTATGTTTGATGTTCTTTCGGAAAATGAAGTTCAAATTTGAAAATTCTAAAAGTAGATTTTATGACGTCATAGCTAAGTATTGCTATTCACTGCATGTTATATATCTCTCCGTCAATAGGGCCCCCGGATCATGACGCTGGCCGACGCCTTTCAGCCCCGTGGCCCCCCTCGTGTGTGGTCGTCTGGCCTGTTCGGATGTTGCGATGACGTGGGAGTATGTAAGTTCATTTACCAGCTTAAATTTCGAATTTAGAGGGTCTATATTAAAAACCTTACAAACTTGACAGAAAACGCAAATGTATCGTGCATAAAACATAACAATGGGCCGTATGCATAAAAACAAGCAATTGCTTGTGCTAGCCTTTTGCTTGAATCGGTATGCATAAAAACAAGCAATTGCTTGCAAGCAAAAGCATTTGCTTACAAGCACAAGCAATTGCTTACTGCTCGTAAGCAATTGCTTACCAAACAAGCAATTGCTTAAGACCGTATGCATAAAACGAACCTTTTACTTGTCTTGATAAGCAATTGCTTGCGTTTTTTCAAGCACATCCAGACCAGCTTGAGCTCTTGCTTACTCACGGCATTCGCGTTTAAGGATCAATTTTTCGTACCGTTTCAGGATGATTTCAAGCTCCATATTCCAGAGGTTATGTTGTGATAAAATTCCTGTTACTTTAGACTTTTTACGGCAATATTTGTCCATCGATCTGCACAGAAACCCCCCTGATGCTCCGCGCTGTTTCCCCCCTATTTGCGTAATACAAAATACTGCTGCCAGGTCGGGCACGAAGCGTTGTTGCCCTGCAGTGCGATGTTCGCACAACCGTAACGATCCTTTGTCCAACACGTTAGCAATTGCTTGGCAGTGCAAGCAAAAGGTTTGAGCACAAGCAAAGGCTTGTGCATACGAATTTAAGCAATTGCTTGAACTTGATCTTTTGCTTGACAAGCTCTTGCTTGTGCTTAAAGCATTTGCTTATAAGCAATTGCTTGTTTTTATGCATACGGCCCAATGTGAAAGGTTTTATATGACATAGTAATGTATTTAAGTATTTTAGGGATAGTATTTCATGTGGTTCCCGATTATACAAATAATTGTGTTCAATGGATGATTCATAAAAGGGATCTAGTAACGGTTTATAGGCATGTGCAATGTGCATGTTAAATAGCCCAGTATATGAATATATATGAATGTATATGAATTTTTGAACAACAGTTGATTAAACAATGCACTTTATTCTTCATTTCCATCGATTCATGTGCAGGCATCGGCGTAGTTTTCTGTCCCCAAGCATTCATGTGCATGATGACATCGCTACTGGACGAGTCGTGTTGTTTCGGGATGTGCGCTCCAAATCCAATTCTCACCATGCGCGCTCTAGTCCGCGGACGGCACAACATCGAGGTACGTACGTAGCAATCAGGGGTGGTATTCTGTAAGGATCTTAGGAGGTGAAGTTGATCTTATTATCAGCTTTGGTATTCTATAAGTTGCTTTTAAAGGGATAGTTGAGATTTGGTAGAGAGGGCGCTACACAAAATATTGTTGGGTGAGATAATGATGGTCCCTTAGTTGGATTTTGACATCGTGGAAAGCCGTTCATGTCTTGACACGTTTTGGATCAAGTTATTTTAAACTACGTATAATATTGATTCAAATTATGGATATGTTTTTAAGTATAAAGTAGATTTCAAGTTCATAAAGGAAGTGTCCGCCTTTTACGAATTGTCTGAACAGTTTTTAGTAGACAGATAAGGATAGTTGATACACACACATACAATTTTAGTTCGAATAACCCTGTAATTTGGAATATGCGACTGGAATGTTTTTTTTTAGAATTCATCCCTTTTTCAAACTATTTATCGGCCAATAAATGTTTGTAACTAACATTAGCATAACATTAAACCAATTGTACAGCCGACATTATGTAAGGCTTACCACGAACAGTTTTCGAATATGAACAATAAACAACTGCATTGTCATGACAACATTACAATTATTTTGTATTTCCTGTGTTTTTTTCTCTCGTTATCCAGGGTGACTTGTTAACAGATTATTGGGTAACAACTTGTTTTGCCGGGCTTGCCAGCTGCCAGCTCGCTCGCGAAGTGAACAACATCAAGAATGGCAAAGCCGCACCATAGAGGACGCTGTGGATGAAGATATATACTTAGTGATGATGGCGCATTAAAATATAAAGCCATGGCCTCTCTCGAAATACCTAAATATAACGTATCATTGATAGTTATTTAAATCAGGGAAATACTTATACAAATACCTATATAAATACTTACAGTAATGATTATTAGTATAATAATAATGCAAATAATAATAATATTACAATATGTATTAATGCAATTATGATCTGGATGGTAATATAGTGATGATTGAAACACTAACTTTCGAAATACATTGTACATTAATATATATTTTGTTCAAAAGTGTTAATCTTTGAAAATGCGTAACTTTTTAAAAACCCTTTTTTTCAAAAGTTTGACTTTTGCATTGCTCGTTTAAAGGGGTAGTTTAGTTTTGGTAAGGCTGAACTTTAGTGGCCAAAACCTGCACAGTAACATTATAAACTAATAAATATAACTCCACCATGCTCGAAACGTATACATAATTACAAACGACTAAGTAAAAAGCCTGTTATCATTCAAACAGAGCCATTAAAACACAAGAGGGCGCTTTTTAAAAAGGCATTGGTTTCAACCATTTTTCATACAAAATTATGCATATGATGTTTTATTGAAATAATGATTAAATAGCGAGATCATCAACAACTATTTTAATTTTTTTTTTTAAGTGCAAGCATTTTTTAATTTTTTTCTAAAAATCATCTAATGATTTGGGCCCCAAATAATTATAAGATCAGATATATTTATTGATATTTCAGCCGTTTCTGGGTCGATTTTGACCAAATAAAGTTTATTCTGCCATTAAAATTGCATGTTCTCTCAAATTCGATACTCAGTTTTTCATTACCTCACAAAAAAATTGTGGTGTGCAGCGCCCTCTCTACCAAAACTAAACTACCCCTTTAAACTTCTCATACATCTGTAGATACACAAGGCTTCTATTTTGTTTTAGTTTACAACATGATATGGTTTGCTTCGTTAAATAAATGATCCATACAAAAACTGGTCTATTTTTTATGTTTTCACACTTCAATGTCATTAAAAAATTTTTATGAATAATATGTTTTTACTAAAAACAATCAATTATTAACCTGGTTATTGTTTTTCATCTATCTTAATATTGTTTGTGTTTAGTAAAAACTTATTATTGTCATAATTTTATCTTCTTTCTTGATTGATTTTGAATGTTTTCAGAGTAAAACAACAACAACAACAACAACAACACATATATATTTTCTAGCGATTATGGTAATTTTTTGTTAACAGATTCATAGCAATGTAGTTGATAAATAAATCATCAGAAACATTAGGAGATAAGTTTTAAATGGGTAGTTTATATAGGAAGCGCTGCACGAAATACATTTTGGTGAGATAATGAACAACGGAGTGCAAAATGAAAGACCATTACATTATAATGGCAGAATAAACTGTATTTGATCAAAACGGCTCAGAACTGGCTGAACTATTAATAAATATATCCAATCGGAGTAAATCTGGAACCCATATTTAATCTATCCCGCGGGGCTAACATTAACTTTAACGTTGGTGTACTAATTAATTCATGTTAAATTGTGGTTGGTATTAATTTGTATTTGCAACCAAAAATAAGAAGAGGGGGAGGGGCCATCATCTATTAAACGATTGTGTACGTTATGAACAATACTATATGTTTTGTCATCAATACAGTACAATTTGTTTAACCTGTAATGAAATTAATTATTTTTAAAAACGCATATCAATTAGTAATTCGTTCCATATTGTTAGTCCTTGATGTAAAAAATGTTTTTATAAACAAGCGTAGTAAGATCAAATGTGTGTTCCTAAACAAATATCTTATGTTTCATCTTGAAAATACGACAGGTTAACAAAATGGAGCACATTTACTATATCAAATAAAGTACAACACATAATTGTGAACGAGAGTTTTAATTTTTTGTAATAATATTAGTATACTGTATAGAATGTGTACATTTAGGTCAAGTATCATAACATGTTATTTGAGATAATGTCGGTGAATTGGGCATTTGTTGATTCTATTTTAATTTATCATCGATCGTAATTCACATAAATTGAGTTCAGTAAACTATATTGGATTTCTTATCATCCTAAATACATGTTTTATCATGATGTTTATTATATATAATGGTACTCTGTCAATTGACACAATAAACCATAAAAACTGCAATTATTGGCGTTTGTCGGTGTTTTTGTATCTGCGTAAAGTAAGAGTAATACAGTAAATGATCAACTTGTAAAAATGCGTAACTAGCTCATGATAACACATAATCAATACAGTGTATGATAAGTTGTTAATTTTTCTGGTATGCACCAGATTGCACAATTTAAAGTCAAACATGCGAAAGCGCCTTGCCGTGGTACGAGAGGAACCACCCGACCCCCAGATTGCACAATTCAACATCTGAGACCTTTATCCCGATCTTTCAAGGTTGGCATTTTGTTTTGTCCCCACAAACACTTAAAGAGCATTAGTAACATTGTCCAAATCCTCAAAAACCTATTGAAATTCGAGCGGTTTCCTTATACCTTGAATGGGACAGGTTTCGGTTTTTTAAATTTCCCTTTCGTTAAAACGATATTTACGATTGAAGTGTTCAGATGTAAATTGTCCAATGGATTGTCAGAACCATGTACAAAGTCAGTGCAATGAGTTAGTGAATGGCACTTTGCATTTGTGCTCATTACTCGGCCATATAACGTCCATTTAACTTGAAATGTTCACACAAGCCCTAGTGGATATATCAAACAACATTATGCATTGTATCAGTCACTCATCGCTTTTTGCATATATCAACGAAGCTACTAGATCCTTTTAAACTCATTATGCCACCGCTTCTCTTTTCCCCTTTTTATCGCTCTCTCCTTTTGATCGTTTGGGTTTCCCCTAACGTCTACCTCATTATTACTCGCTATTACCCCACCAGTGCCATTTATTTCATTGGGTTGTTGGGTCATTAACCCCTATAGACAGTATAAAGTTATACCTGAAAACCTACAGTCCTTTCACTGCACACAATGGTAATAGTATACGTTAGGGGGCGTTTCATAAAAAAAATGAACTTTACCCTAAGTTAGACCAAACAATTAAGAAAAGCCATATCGACTTGCAATAAACATATTATAAAAGCAAACACATTTAAACAATTTAGACTTATCAAAAAGAGTTATAGAAATAATGTAAAGACTTCTTCATAAAACCATTTGTGTTTATCAAAATGATTGCATGTTCAAAGCAATTTATTGAACCAGCTCTAAAGTATCCGGCTAAGTAACAGTTTTGTTTTCATAAACAACATCCATTAATTTAAAGGGTGGAATTCTCAACAATCAACTTGTAAAATGTTAACAGCATATACATGTGATGTTAAGTAGATAATTATTTAAAAACAAATTAGAAACCATGTACATTTCACCAATTTCTGAACAAATCCTGATCAAATAAAGTTGTGTCTGTCTCTTTCACTTTGTTTGCCTTACAATAAAACCATTACAGTTTATTAGTACCACAAACACATTGATATTTGTTGAATCGCCCTCTAAATCATAACCTTCGTCTCGCTTTACCGCAAGGCCATATAATATATTGCATTTATTTTTCGCAAAAGTTCCCTTGATTTGTTATTTACCCCATAGTATTAAATTGACATACAACTTTGCCTAGCAGGCTAGCACTGATATGTGTTGTTGCTAACAACACAATTTGTTATGATCAACAAAACACGCTTAGTTGGTAAAATTAACAAAACAAATTCATTTATTTTCAAAAGAGGTTGGGTCTAACATTAAAGAAAACAAAAAAAAAATGTTATAGAATTGTATATCCTCTCAACCTTGCTAATTATGATAATTTAATAAAAACACACCTCTTTTTCTCAAAACTTACGTGGACCTAACATTTTTTGAAATCGAACTCTTCTATTTTCCAAAAGAGGTTAGGTCTATTTTCCATGAAAATTCATTTTTCTAGCATAATCCATAGATTTTGAGCAGCTCTATCTGGTAAAGCTAACATAAAACTCAAATGCATAGAGGAAATTCGTTAAACATTTACATAGAAAATTTAGTTGTTGTTTTTAAAAGACGTTAGGTCCAACACAGTGTTGTTTCCAGAAAAGGTTAGGTCAAAAACAACAAATGAAAACCCCCAAAAATAAAAAAAATACAGAAGGAAAGAGTTATTTTACAATCCTTTTATCATGTTCTCTCATGTAATATAATTGTATATCTTCTAAGCATTGCTAACTATGAGAAAGAAAAAACCCTCTTTTTCTAAAAACTTAGACAAGTCGACCTAACTTTTTTGGAAACGAACTCTTCAATTGATAAAGACATCCATGTAAAGTGTCTAACTCCACGAAAATTACTTGGAGCTTCCTCAGTTCTCTTCTGCCGTGTGATTTAGCTTATATTAAGAGAATAATAAAATAGGGTTATATTTTGTCAAATGTCCCTTCAGTATGAAGATAACTATCATTGAAAATCAATATTCCAAAAGCGCTTTTGGATAAACATACAACCGTCGTAGTTGAACAAACCCGGCCGCGGCCGGTGGCGCGCCCCGCGATAACGAAATCTGGCATGCGGAGTAACCGAAATCTTCGGCAGCACGACGGCAACGACACGTCACCAGAGCGCGATCGAGGCTTCGTCGGCTTTGGGCCGGCGGGCTGGTCGCTCCGCGCGGCCAGGGGTGTGATTGCTAGAGCTAGCGGGAGCGAGCTAGCTAACCGCTATATATTGCCCGCGCGCTACATGCACGTCGCGCATCGTCCAGGGTATAGCTACAGCACGTACTGCAGTGCAATCAAATAATGATTTCACTCGTAGATTCGGTGATTGATTTACGCATTTTTACCTTATCAGGCACTTAAATGAATAGAAGAATAAGCACACAACGAATATAAGTTGTTGTTTCATTAGTTCAAACAGTTTAAACCGACATAATTGTACAGAACATATAGTTTAAAGGGATCTAGTAACTTTGTTGACATGTGCAAAAAGTGATGAATGGTTGATGCAATGTATATTGTTGTTATCTCATATGTCCACAGGGTATTGTGTGAAAATTTCAAGTCAAATGGACATTGTATGGCCAAGTAATGAGCGAAAATGCAAAGTGATATTCAGTAACTCACTGCACTCACTTTGTACACGGAAGAAAAACTCGCCCGGAGTTTTTCTTATCTGAATACTTCAATCATACATATCTTTGTAACGAAAGGGAAATTTGAAAAACCGAAACCTGTCCCATGATTTTATTGTTAATACGAATACAACAAGGTATAAGGGAACCGCTAGAATTACAATTTTATTTTGAGGATTTGGACAATGTTACTAAGTCCCTTTAAACAACCACGGAAGCCTCGGTATAATCCCGGTATATTATGTGGTCGATACCGCAGCTTTCTATAGGATAACCCCCTCGTTGACGTCACCACAAGATAGACAGCTATATGACTCCGCAAGTCACTGGATTGGGGTTTTGAGGCAGTGTTCAATATTTTCATTTTGTTCAATGTGTGGATGTGCGAGTACGTGTACTTGGAAAGTAATGTTTTAATATTCGGCATGATTTCATTTTACTGTGAAGATATAATTTGGCTAAACTTTAATTAATTGCCAAAAGCATGATAACTCTGTCCTAAGCTTACAAATCCTCGGGAATTATTTACAGTGGCCACTTTTCTTCTCTCCATACTTAATATTATCGCTATCGACATGTTTAACAGTATGTTATTTATCTCCCCGTCAATAGGTGTCCCAGCCTACCGTCATAATGCGGGTCGACGCCTTTAAGCCCCGCGGTCCACCTCGAGAATGGTCTTCAGGTCTTTGCGACTGTTGCGACGACATGGGAATTTGTAAGTTTCAAAAGAGCTTTGTTGTCGAATCTCGAGGGCGCTTTTTTTTAAAATTCACAGAGCAGGGACAATTGTTACTGTTACATAATGGGAAATGCTTATTAAGTCGTTCATTCATTTGATTGGGCGACGTGAGATGTTTATTCCTTTATGAGGTATCTGTACTGACATTCCACCTTGTAAGTTATACACAAGGGCAAATCTAAGTCAAATACATTTTTGGAAAGCTCCCTCTGCATATATCCACAACGTCGTTCCTTTGATAATTTAAAAGTTGTGTTCACATTATTGGACGATAAATGTTTGTGTTCTTTTGCGAAAGTTTCCCACCATGACTATAGCTGACTATTATACTACAAACAGATGAAAACCCGAGAAAGATGTTTAGGCCCCATATCCCTGGTGTGAACGAATTGGGTGCACTCACGTCTGTTTGTGTGTGTGTGCGTGTGTGTGTGTGTGTGTGTGCGTGTGCGTGTGTGTGTGTGTGTGTGTGTGTGTGTGTGTGTGTGTGTGTGCGTGTGTGTGTGTGTGTGTGTTCACACCGGCATTCTTGTGGGGTCTCGTGTGGGTACAATTATATACTTGTGGGGTATTTTTTCCTTGTGGGGAATAAATCATAGACCCCACTAAGGAATAGCCTTAAATCGGCGTGACTGTTCCCCATAAGTGATACTTCAGGATTTTTTTTTAATTTGTAGACATACCCCTACCCTCCCATGCACTCAGAAGGTTGCCTTTTTTCGTTGCAAAGATTTTGTGGGAAAAAACAGTTTGTAGTAGCACTCCTTCAGCCTGTAGTAGCATAAGTACCCCACAAGTCGGGTGCCCACAAGTATGCCCGGGTAAGTATGTGTGTGTGTGTGTGTGTGTGGGTGTGTGTGTGTGTGTATGTGTGTGAGTTTTCGTATGTTATCGCGCGTGTATGTAGTGCATGTGTGTTTGCAAAAGTTGACTACGGTATTAAGACATTTTATTCCTCATATCAATCTCTTCATGTGCAGGCTGTGGAGCAGTTTTCATGTCCCAAGCATTCATGTGCGTGCTGGCTATGGAAATGAATGAGTCGTGTTTGTTCCCGACCGTCTCGGCTATGCCTCTCCTCAACATGCGCGCCCTGGCCCGTGGACGGCACAACATCAAAGTACGTATGGCTAGCATCTCATGTTAAAAACTACACTAAGTGCACTCTAAAAACACCCGGGTCAGAATTGACCTGGAAAAGAGTCCGTTGTAGCCACACACTCCGTTCAGGGTAAAAAAATGACTCTGAATAGGGTCACGAGGACCCGAAATGGGGTCACATCTGACCCGAGTCCGAGTCATTTTTTTGACCCGGAATGGAGTGTGGCCCCAACGGACTCTTTTCCGGGTCAGTCTGACCCGGGTGTTTTTAGAGTGTGCAATGTATGAACAGCTTAGTTCTAAATAGTGCTGAATGAACATTCCATTACATTTTAGTTAGCGATAACACTAGTACATTACTACGCGACAAAATTACACAATCACAAATAAAAAATATACAAATTTCGATGTTCATATTTCCATAAGCATGTAAACAGAGTTGTAAACAGAAACGTGTTTTTTTTTTTTTTTTTTTTTTTTGAGAAATTGGATTTAGCGCCTTTTGGAATTGTTTTACAATGCATTTGCATTCATATTTGTGTATACTCATCAAAACAAGTCATATTGTTTGTTCATCGTATCATTTATGTTTGCACGTACGTTCTTCTTCTTTCTGGCTCTTTCTTTCATGCGTTTACTTCCCCTTACCCCCCATCTCCCCCCCCCCCCCCCCCCCCCCCCACTGAGATATTCACAGAAAACATTGGGTGAATGTTTATTTTTATTTTGATAAAACAAAGTTAAATCTGTCTTTTCATATATGAGACCGGCTCCCAGAGAATGGGTGTAAAGTCGGGATGGGTCTTTAGTACTTAGAGCCTCAAATTCATAAAATATTGTCTTTGGCTGAAATTTTTAACTTTATGGGATTTGATACTTACATGTTTCATCTACATTCTCTGAAAATTTCAGGTTCTTAATCGAATTTTTTATGCCGTAAATAATGATTTTTCTAAGCAACCTTCATTTCGGTTTCGACCAGAAACTCAGTAAATCCGCGCTGGCTGATCATGATCGATTGTGAAACGAACGCGCCAGCTATGTGTGTGTGATTCGACCGTACCGCCGCGGCGAGCTGCAACAAGAAAGCACTGTAGCTGTACAGTGATTGGTCAGACTAACCTGAATAGAGTTGTATTGTCCGTGTGTTGTACATTTCCGGGAAGCGTTCGCGGCATTTAACTTACTGTATAGTAAACGAGAAGTTTGTTTGTTTATAATTCTATGGGTACCGCATTGAATCGCGCTGGGCGTGCCGCAAGTGTGCAGTGTGCGTGTGCAGCGTACCATATCATACGGTATCAAACTGCGCTTTTCTTTTGTCTACCGGTGGTACAGCGGCGGTATGGTGAATACGATGCGGTGGTTTATGGCGGTACGTACATACATAATACACCGCGGTTGTAATACATGCACATCAAAGGGCAGCACATGGGCTAGTTTGTTGATCAACTGAGACTTAGGGCTGAGGCTTTGTACAATTACGTAATACCGGCGAAAGCGTTGCTGATTGGCCGATGAATAACAGTATAACTGCGCATGCATTATTTCGTTTGCTGATCGATTACGAAAAGCGGAAAGGTGATAGCGAACCGTTCAACTTCTCGCTCGGTGTGTGAGAATGCTTTTCTGAATGGATGCAAAACTTTAGAAGCGATTTTCTCCGTTGTTTAACAAATCACGGGGCTCTGGTCCATGTTATTAATTTGCGTTTTTCTAGCCTTCAAGAAACTCATACTTATCAAGTTGTATATCATTTTAAAGCTGAAATCCTAGAGAATTCAAAACACTAAAAATCTCAATTTTGATATTCCCGATGAATTACCCAAAGTGACAGAGCCGGTCACATATATTGTTTTAAATGTAATACGTAGGTTGCCATTACTTCACACAAAACAAAATAGCTCGTGAATTATTGCCCTCTAAACCAAAACTGTACTACCCCTTTAACCTTCATCATGCTAACCACGAGGCAACATTATCTTATAATATCTCATATGTATTTGTTTGTTCACGTTAAAGATACATTGGAGTATTGGTACTTCCCAAAATGCCCCTTGACACTAAATTCGTTGGTTTTAATTCCATTTGAAAGTTCCTTGACACATGTAACATGAGAATCAATCCCTTTCAAATGCTCTCATAGTTGAACAATTTTATTTCAAGAACACAATTTGTTCATAAGTCTACCGGCCGGGGGACATTTTGACTTTTTTAGAAAAATACGAACAATGCTTATAGACTTCTTTGACAAAATTATAAATAGGTTTTTAAATAGTTGTTGATGATATCTCTATTGAATCATTATTTTAACAAAACATTAAATGCACAGTTTTGTATGCCAAAATGGCTAAAACCAATGAGTTTTTAGAATGCGCCCTTTTGAGTTGTAACGGCTTTTTTTGTAATGATAACAGCGTTTTTACTTAGTTGTTTGTAATTGTGTATACCTTCGAGCATGGTGGAGACATAACTATTAGTCTGTACCGTAATGATGCAGGTTTTGGTTTCTAAAGTTAAGTTTGATTAATATTCAAATATCTCTTTAAATTGATTTGTCACTTCCCCCCTGATAGTACATTAACACCAAACATGGCCAAACACTGATTTGTGCTGTTGCTAACAACACATGATCAACAAAACAAGTCAATTTTTTTCTCGTCGAATCACTTCTGTTTGCACGTACCTTCTTCGTCTTTCTGGCTCTTTCTTTCAGACATTTATTCCCCCCTACCCCCTACTGAGATATAAACGCAACATAATGATTGGGTGAATTTGTTTATTATTGACGTTTGCCGCTTATTGTAAATGCATGCACAGGCGTATCGTGCTGCGGGCAAATTTCATATCAGATAAGCCCAGAAAGGGATACAATGGACTGTAACTTACAATTAGTTCTAGGTCAGATCACGTGTTACAGATGCGCAAATCTGATTGGTTCTGCAACGGGGCCCTGGTTGCATTGGGATTGAAGACATTAGCAGCAGCCTACATTATCATCAATTATCTATCTTCGTCTCCACCATTTCAGTGATCGCTGATTTGTTTACGTTTTTTGTAAGATACTATACATACCTGTCTTAGTGATTATTATATCCACATTCTAGAGGACGTGTTATTTTTTTCTTGGCGGAAAAGAACTTTCCTTTCTGTCATCTGCAATCGTGTGATCGGATTAGGTCTTTACGTATTTTACCCGTTTGGAAAAAAGTATAGATATATTTTGTTGCGTCACTTTCTTATCCGTTTGGATTTTCCCTGGGAGAAAGTTAAAATGATTGAGCCAATCACCGTGCAGCGTGGTCAACAAATACACTACGTCCAACAGGTAAATCTCACCTCTCACCTTTTCGCATTATAACCTAGGTTAGTTTTTGCCACATTTGTTGTTGTTGAATTTATATGTTTTCTACTACTTTTCAAAGGGCATCAAATATATTTGCAATTCTAACGGGTACTTTCTTATAGAGTATACAATGCATTCTAGAACTGTGGAAAGAAACGACTAAGATGGGAAAACAACGAAAATAGTATAAATGGAATTGGGGGGTACCCTTTAAGTTTGTATTGTCGTATTAATGATTTGTTTTCAAAAGGCTGTTTTTTAAATTGCAATTCAATCGGCACTCGAGTTGCATGTGGTCCATGCAGAATCTGAACGGGTATTTGTATATTTACTTCTAAATATAGGTTATCTGTAAAGCTATGATGCAGTATGAGTTAGTTTATTCGCTACGTATATGACCTAACAGCACAAAACGACCGTTCAGTCGCTGTGGTATTTTATATTTTATAGATTGACATTGTCAAATTCTGTTAAAAATAATGAGAAATGGAAAACTGGAATTTCCTGTTTCAGCGTATTTCATTCAACCTTCCGTGAAATGTTGAGCGTCAGAAATCATGTTT
The DNA here is from genome assembly GCA_037951105.1 of Echinarachnius parma. Taxonomy (NCBI): domain Eukaryota; kingdom Metazoa; phylum Echinodermata; class Echinoidea; order Clypeasteroida; family Echinarachniidae; genus Echinarachnius; species Echinarachnius parma. Next base: position 68,923 of record JBAMJV010004511.1, read on the forward strand.
ACACTGTTTGTTTCTTTCTCAAATAGAAATGATCGGATTTCAGCGCTTAAAGGAACGTTACTCCTTGAAGCAGCTTTATTTTAACACTGTTTCAGCCATGTTCAAAATCTTTTGCGTTCGTATTGAGAGGGTTTGTTTAGGACGAAAATGACAAAATATTTAACATGTTAAAGTCAGTGGCCGGTATTCTACTAAATTAGTCGGACTAAGGTGCTAACTAACTAAGTGTCGACTAACCCCCGACTAAGTTAATAACTTAAGTCCGGACTAAAATTTCGTATTTTGGTAGGCCTGTTTATGACTTTAAGCCAGCATAAGGTATTAAGTTTGCAGGTTAAACTAATCTGAGGTGTGGACTATAGTGTGGATTAGTTAGTCCAAGGTTATGAACTTAGTCCAGCCTAAGTTGATACATTTAGTAGAATACCGCTCAGTTACTTCAATTTTAATGTCATGTGAAGATCAGCACAATCAGTTTTCAAGACTCGTTTTTCGTTTTGTGGTGTAAGGTAACAAATGGAATGGTTAATAAACAGAAAGATGCGATTTTATAATGATTTTGTAGTATTGAAAGTGATCCTCTAACTTTGACCAATGGAACCAAAATCACTTCGAACTTTAACAGCTCTATTGTACTATTTTCGTTGGCTTATTGTAAGAGGAGATTGGTTCGGAATCTGATTTTTTTTATTGTTATTATATCCCTAATCAAGGAGATATTTAAAGGGATAGTTGAGTTTTTGGTGTAGAGGGCGCTACACAAAATAATGTTTTGTGAGATAATGACAATCTGAGTGTCAAATTAGAAAGAGCATACAATGTTAATGACAGAATAAACTTTATGTGATCAAAATCGGTTCAGAAAACGGCTGAAGTATCCATAAACATAACCATTCGTAATAAGTGTGGGGGCCCACAATAATTAAATAATGTTGAACCAGCTGTAACAAAAAATAAATACAAATGCTTTCCTTTTCAAAAACTTACAAAACAGGTTCTTGTTACGTTGATTATTTCTCTATCTAATCACTATTTTCACAAAACATCACATGCAAAATATTTAATTTAAAATGGTTGAAACCATTGGGTTTTCAGAGAGCGCCCTCTTGAGTTTAACGGCTCTTTTTAAAATGATAACAGGCTTATTACTCAGTCGTATGTTATGTGTTTCTGCTTTCGAGCATGGTGAATTTGTATTGTAATTATTAGTTTGTAATCTAATGGTGCAGGCTTTGGTTACTAAAATTCAGTTTGACCAAAACTGTACTCTCTTTACCAACACTCAACTATCCCTTTAAGATTGAATTGAAAACCGTTATCGAAAGATATTTAATCGTAATCAAAAGTATCCAAATAAGGATATCAAATTATCCATAGTTTCCGAATTCAGATACTTAACGTGAATGATCGGGGATAAAAAATTGACATCAATGTTCACTCTTTGTCAAAAGGTAAACAACTTTTTTTTACAATGAAAATACCATATCATATCATTCATAAAAACCTTACAACGATGTTGGTATACGATTAAAGTCTCAAATATCACTTTGGCAAAAAACACTCTTCATACCTCAAAAACAGACCAGTAGGCCAATGTTCTCATAACCAAGCCCTGTTTTATTGGACATTTTCTATTTTCATAGTTTGTTCGTATATATAATTTTATTCGAAATGGTTTGATCCTCCATTTGTTTCCATTTTTTTTTAATACACTGTTGGTCATAATGTTGGAATATTTTTTTTTTTAGATCCAACTTCTATTCTTTTTCCTGCTTTTTGCGCCAAATTAATCATTTTTAGACTAAAAATAATCATTACATTATGTTTCCCAACTACCAATGTACAATACATGGTAGCATGAATTTGCATTAATTAATTTATTCTTTTGTTTTTAAGCTTTGAAAGGCATGACCTTTGATGATTGGCCCCTTTCCCTGTCCAAAAGCGTATGTCGAACAAGTCATTGTTATGGGTCATTTCTCAGAATTGGCTGTAAAATGTTTCAAACCAAAATTGGCACAGAGGCTCTCTAGACCATACCCCGTCCAATGCCATTGGCTACCCGCCGAACGATGCTTGTGCTCCACCAGGAAGGGGTGTCAACAAGCAATGTCCACTATTTCGTTGGACCATCGCGGGTTAAGGTCTGTAAAGTCCTCAGATGTCATCGAGAGAAGGGTCAATTAAAGCCAAGATTGTCTCTAGGACGTCTACGATTGACCACCAGGATAGATTATCGCAAATTGCTTAACCTGTGCCGTAGAAACCGGAAATGCCAAAAAGGAGCTTCGCCGACTATGAAGAAAACACTATGGAATCAACGCCTTCCGCCAAACTGTACATCAGCAATCCCTCTAACATGGTCACATAGCAAGACCAACTACCAAGTGTCCACCCAATACCATGCTACTAAGATTTACCGGACGTCCCTGGACTAGGGAGTGCAGAAGATCGCCGCGTGGACACTAGTGATAGGTCATCTTAATGGGTACGAGCCATACCACTGTTGGGACGTCACAAACTCAAGTCGTTTAGTGAATGCAGACAACTTGGAACTTCTCGCCACGTAATCGGCGAAACATTTGTCTTCCATCTGTTCGGTCAAGGATGTTATGGCTCGTACCCATTAAGATGGAAATTTTTAAAATTAAGGTGGAAATCTTCTGGGCTCCATAGTCCAGGGACGTCCGGTAAATCTCGGTTACATGGTATTGGGTGGACACTTGGTAGTTTGTCTTGCTATGTGACCATGTTAGAGGGATTGCTGATGTACAGTTTTGGCGGAAGGCGTTGATTCCATAGTGTTTTCTTCATAGTCGGCGAAGGCTCCTTTTTGGCATTTCCGGTTTCTACGGCACAGGTTTAAGCAATTTGCCGATAATCTATTCTGGGTGGTCAATTGTAGAAGTCCTAGAGATAATCTTGGCTTTAATTGACCCTTCTTTCGATGACATCTGAGGACTTTACAGACCTTATCCTGCGAGGTCCAACGAAATATTGGACATTCCTTGTTGACACCCCTTCCTGGTGGAGCACAAGCATCGTTCGGCGGGTAGCCCAATGGCATTGGACCGGGTATGGCCTCGAGAGCCTCTGTGCCAATTTTGGTTGAAAATCTCACGGCCAACTTTGAGAAATGACCCATAACCATGACTCGTTGGACATACGCTTTGGAGAAGGAAAGGGGCCAATCATCAAAGGTCCTGCCTTTCAAAGCTCAAAACAAAAGAATGAATTAATTAATGCAAATTCATGCTCTACCATGTATTGTACATTGGTAGTTTGGAAACATAATGTAATGATTATTTTTAGGTCTAAAATGATTCATTAGGCGCAAAACAACAGGAAGAAAATAATAAAGTTGGGATTCTAAACAAAAAAATATTCCAACTATATGACCAACAGTGTACCTTTGCTATTGTTAATTGACCATGACAGGTCATGCATGAACGATTACATATTCAATTTATACCCTGCCTTGAGAGGTTTAAATTTCCTTTAAGTTGATATAAGATAATGTTATTACTATTGTATATTAAAGTCATACCTGTAAAGTGTCCAAATCCACGAAAATTACTTTTACTTGATTCTTCGTTTTCTCTTCTACCTACCGGTGTTGTTTAGCTTTATGGTAAGAGAGAAGAATAAAATAGGGTTTGATTTTTTTTAAATGTCCCTTTAGTATGAAGATAAATTATCATGAAAATCATTATTCCAAAAGCGTTAATCAACGCAATTGAAAAAAAGTACAATTGTTGCAGCTAAACGTGTCCGCATTGCAAGCACGCGTGGGAACATTCCGGAGATGGAACTTTGAACCCAGCGAGCACAAAATTCCATGAATTCTGTACTAACGTTCTGTAACGATAATCATACACGGGTGCGAATATCTCAAACGGCTGATTAATTACTGTGACAAATGTATGGCAGACCATCAGTATTCGGTGATAAAATATGAACTCAATATTCGTTTTTTCACTAGGTAAACAGTGTTTCGTTTTCTTTCAAACTTTCACAAATCTTTAAATTTTATTTTACAATGATATTGATATAGGATTGAAGTCTCAAATGTCATTTTGTGCAATATCTGACACTTTACAGGGTATCACTTTAATATGAAATAATGTAAAGGGAGTGTCCGCCTTTTGCAAGCCAAATTTTAAAAGTTGAGAGATTTGTATCTCTTATACAATTTTAAAAATGTCAGTTAAAGGGATAGTTGAGTTCCTGGTAAGGAGAGTACAGTTTTGGTGAAACTGAATTTTAGTAACCAAAAACCTGCATCATTACATTACAAACTAATAGTTATAAGTAGAAAGGAACACAAAAATTACAAATTGACGTAGTAAAGATCATGTTATCATTCAAAAAAGAGCCGTTTAAAACGTAAGAGGGCGCTCTCCTAAACACTCATCGGTTTTCAAACCATTTTGAATAAAATATTGTGCATGTGATGCTTTGTTGAAAATAGTGATTAGATTAGAGAAATAACCAACAACTATTTAAATACCTATTTTGTAACCTTTTGAAAAGAGGAAGCATTTTTTACATTTTTAACGGCTGGTTCAAAATTCTCTAATAAACCTGGGGCCCCAGGTTTATTACAAATTGTTATATTTATGGATATTTCAGCCGTCTCTGAACCGATATTGATCAAACAAAGATGATTTTATTATTTAAATTATTATGCTCTTTCAAATTTTACACTCAGTTTTTTCATTACCTCACAAAAAAAATAAGTAGTCTAGCGCCCCTCTCTACCAAAGCTCCAACTATCCCTTTAACAGCTTGCCTGAAAACAAATAGGGCTTGAATCCTCCTTTCCGTGGGGTTATAGACCTATAAAATAATAAAAAGCAACAGAACGTCCCACTTTGTTCACGCACCACAAACTCTTTTGTATGGGGCTAATTTTGATAAATTTGGGAAGCTCGTTTTTATAGAGAAACTTTTTTCAGCTTAGATCGATTCCGTCTTTGTGGCCAAGTTCAACATAGTGGCCATCCTTGATGTTGGCGAATAGTTAGGTTAATGCAGGGTTTGACCCGTACTTGTGTAAATAACATGTTTCACCATTCTGTTTTTAAATCCCCTCTTGATGACGTCGTAGTGACATGGCTAAGAGTAACGGAATCCATGGAAGCAACATCACTACTGGGCAACATGGAGGCGGCAACCAGCATGATGTTCGTCGTCGACCAAAGAACACCAGTGCAGTTGTCATCAAATTCGTGTACGCTCCTCTGTGCATAGTTGTCATTATCCTGTGCGTGTACATCCCAGCTGAACGGAGCCTAACCGTCTCGAATCGGTATCACGGAGGACAAAGCTCAGTTGTTTTTTGGATTTTATATGTATGTTTATTGCATTGTTATTCATTCATTGAATGTTGTCGTTTGTGCATAATGTTTAATCATGCTACGAATGTATTTATTTTGTAATGTTTATGTATTTTTTCAATTATTTCATATTTTAATTATTAATTTAGCTAAATATACAGTTATTTAATTGGCCATCTGTGCATGTATTCATGTATATTTATCTTTCCCACTTAATAAATGGATTACCCTCGTCAGATACAAGTTGTTTTTATATAAGTGTTATCTCTAAGGGAAGGAACGCAGTGTAAACGCAAACAAATGTAAATGTCAAAGGCCCAAATTATCAACAGTTGCAAAACTGTAGTCCGTGCTAAAAAACAGAAACTACTACCAGTAACCAGTCTAACCGCATCACACGTGTGGAATGTATAACTACCCCATTGCTGGTTGCTATTGCTGGTTGCTATTTGCAACCGGAGATATTATCATTGTTTTTGTTCATAATCCAATCAATCCCGCGAGTTTCGTTAATTAGTACAAAGGGTCGCTTCACATTCCATTCAAAGTGTAACCAGTTACCACATCTAATAATTCCGGGATGATCACTGACGAGATATTACTGGTTACCGGTTATATAATGAGTTAAACTATTTGGCCCGTATTCTGGAGTCAGGTTTAGTTAAACTTGGTTTAAGCTAAACCTGAGGTCTAACTAGCTCGCCTTAAACCTCAACTCCAGTCTAAGGCAAGTTTAACTCAATTTCAGTTTCTGAAGTAAGGTTTAGTTTAACCTGGGTCTAAGTCAATGACGTATGTGCTGAACGACCAGGCATAGATGCCAACAAGTCACCTGATCGTAAGTTATATTTGGAAAGTGTTCAATATAGGTTCAATATAGATACTTTTTTATCTTCATCATCTCTGTTGTTTATACAATTAATTAAAAAATGTTTTCATAACGATATAAGGAATCAATACGTCTTTTTGAGGAAGTTGTTACATGTACCGTATACATCCAGTACATGCGATATGCTATAGCATGCAATACATGTTAGCGTTGTGCATGCACGGGTATTAGTTTTAAACATAACAAAACCTTGTCAGACCGAACAGAAAAGCTGCGCTAACAAATAAATAACTTGAATCTGTACCATGAAACTCAAGTTCTTCATCAGAAAAGGTATCTTTTTTCTATCGTAAAACAATATTGAGTACCGCGGCAATTCGTTAAGTTATCGTGACTTCAATATTTGAAGGTACGAAGGTCATTCATCACCAGTGCTGTAGGACTCGAGCCCGGACTCGGACACGAGACCGGTCTCGAGTCCGTATTTCTCGGGACTCGGACTCGGACTCGGACTCGGGCCAAAAAGACTCGGTCTCGGACTCGGACTCGACCAATGGTGACTCGTGACTCGGGCGAAAATCGGGCCGAGACCGCCAACGAGACCGGCATTTTTTCCGTTTTCCCACGTTCATTTACCGTTCATTAAACATTACCCAGCGTAAGCAAAAACAAACCCGTTGTTCTAGCGTACCTTGCTCACTTGAGTGGCATTCTGGAAAATGATCGTACCATCGCCTCAACAAGCTATTTATATATGCCTAATAGATGTTGAGATAAGTCGTTTTATGTTTTGGAACACGTAAGACACGGTCAAGTATTACGGCCAGAACGTGAATTAATTTACGAAAGCCTGAGCTGAAGCGACTATTTAACCCTCCCAATGTCACGGGCCGATTTCCTGCACGCTTACTGAGTCAGGTCATGAGCTGTAAGCTCAACTGCGATTGGTTGAGAAGTATGGCAATGGATGATGTAAAAGATACAGTCTCTATTTTTATTGTCCAATCACAATGATTGATTCTTTTACCCTTGTTTGTTTTTTGTTTTTATCTTTTGTTGAATTACGTGAATTGGCCCGGAAGCGTGTATCAATACGTGTATGTATGATTGACGAGTATGTGTATATAAGTAACGTGTGCGCTACCTGCGATGCGCTACTCGCATGTGTCACAGTGGTCGCTACCCAGGTAGCAAGCCAACGTCGGACCAACGTTGGAAACTTGCAAACTCGTTGGAACTCGTTGGACGTTGGACAATCTCGTTGGACCAACGTTGGATCAACATCGGTAACTCACATTCAAATTGACGTTGGACAGACTTGTTGGACCAACGTTGGATCAACATCGGTAACTCACAGTGAAATGGACGTTGGACAATCTCGTTGGACCAACGTTGGATCAACATCGGTAACTCACATTAAAATGGACGTTGGACAATCTCGTTGGACCAACGTTGGATCAACATCGGTAACTCACAGTAAAATGGACGTTGGACAATCTCGTTGGACCAACGTTGGATCAACATCGGTAACTCACAGTATAAAGCGGACGTTGGACAAACGTTGGATCAACATCGGTAACTCACAGTAAAATGGACGTTGGACAATCTCGTTGGACCAACGTTGGATCAACATCGGTAACTCACAGTAAAGCGGACGTTGGACAATCTCGTTGGACCAACGTTGGATCAACATCGGTAACTCACAGTAAAATGGACGTTGGACAATCTCGTTGGACCAACGTTGGAGCAACATCGGTAACTCACAGTAAAGCGGATGTTGGACAATCTCGTTGGACCAACGTTGGATCAACATCGGTAACTCACAGTAAAATGGACGTTGGACAATCTCGTTGGACCAACGTTGGATCAACATCGGTAACTCACAGTATAAAGCGGACGTTGGACAAACGTTGGATCAACATCGGTAACTCACAGTAAAATGGACGTTGGACAATCTCGTTGGACCAACGTTGGATCAGCATCGGTAACTCACAGTAAAGCGGACGTTGGACAATCTCGTTGGACCAACGTTGGATCAACATCGGTAACTCACAGTAAAATGGACGTTGGACAATCTCGTTGGACCAACGTTGGAGCAACATCGGTAACTCACAGTAAAGCGGATGTTGGACAATCTCGTTGGATCAACGTTGGATCAACATCGGTAAATCGCAGTAAAATTGACGTTAGACAGACTTGTTGGACCAACGTTGGATCAACATCGGTAAATCGCAGTAAAATTGACGTTGGACAATCTTGTTGGACCAACGTTGGATCAACATAGGAAACTCGCAGCTCGAAAGCCGTTGGACAATCTCGTTGGACCAACGTTGGATCAACATCGGTAAATCACAGTAAAATTGACGTTAGACAGACTTGTTGGACCAACGTTGGATCAACATCGGTAATTCGCAGTGAAATGGACGTTGGACAATCTCGTTAGACCAACGTTGGATCAACATCGGTAAATCACAGTAAAATTGACGTTATACAGACTTGTTTGACCAATGTTGGATCAACATCGGAAACTCGCATTGAAATGGACGTTGGACAATCTCGTTGGACCAACGTTAGATCAACGTTGGATATCCGCATAAAAATATCACAATCGTTGTTTGAATCAGGTTGGATGCATTAGTCCAATGTTGGAAATTTTCCAACTCATTGGACAGCGTTGGATGCTGGATAAGAACAGATCACTCCTTCATTGTTGGAATCTGGTTAGATACCAACGTTGGTCCAATGTTGGAAACACGTAGCTCGATCAAAGCCGTTGGACAAACATGTTGGACCAACGTCAGATCAACGGTGGACATCCGCATACAAATATCACAATCTAATGTTAGAATCAGGTTGGATGCCAACGTTGGTCCAACGCTAGAAACTCACTGCAGCTCGACAGACGTTGGACAAACTCGTTGGAATAACGTTGGATCAACATCTGTTGCGCATCGGTTACTCATAGCCGGCCGATTTGTACAAGTTAGCGTGCCATAGACACAAGATGGCTTGATATTATCTACATGTAGCAACATCACGGCAGTTCTTTTGTGTTTATTTTATTTTTTTTTGAAGAACTCGTGTGAGTGAACTCGGGCGAGTCTATGGATATGGATGGTGATGGAGTATACCAGTCCATTTATAGTTTCCTGCAAGTTTCTAGGTAATAATTGCCGGTGGTGTATGCTGTAGTATATTTTGTGTGCTTCCCCGGTATTCGGTGTGTTATGATCAGCTGAGATTACCACGCCTAGAGTAGCTGGCGTGCATGAGCTTGTCGAGTCGCTCGTTGACATGACGGTAGATTTGTGTGTACCGTACGTGAGGGTGCACTCTATTATAGTAATTCATACTGCTATCGTTCTTTGACAATTTGCTGTCAATTCAATGAGATTAAATTAAATCCCTATTTTTAGTTTGAATTGATACTCATCGAAAAAATGATCTAGATTTAGGATATGCATGCATTTGATTAGTGGTAAATGTGTAACACAAAAAACAGTGAATCTATTCAGTATTCTAGCAAAATTGTCATGGGAGTAAAATATGCAGAATCACAGTAGGGCAAGTATGAAGTAAATACCACATAAGCTACAGCTATAGTGCATTGTTTGAATTATGTTGTATACATACTTCATTGATGGAATGAGGTACTATTCCAATCTTGATCCACTATTAAACACTCATCATTGTAAAGGTATTGGACATTAAGCTTCCATGGATTAACGTTCTATATTATAGCTTAGGTGAAACGTTAATCCAACGAGAATCCAACATTTCACATATGTTGTTCACTAGCTTTGATGTTAGAAAAGTCAATTATTTTACTTGTAGCACAGGTAGTTAAAACCCCCTTGCAAAAAGCATTAATTATCGTGTTATTTGATTGTTCAGAATGAATCCAATGTTATTATTTACTCATTATTTGAAATAAGTTATTTATCTACAAAAACATACTAAAGGTTTGTTTCCATGATGTATTAATGTAAATTCTTAAAACTATATCCAAATACCAACCATCAAACAAATATTAACACAGAAGCTAGGTTATATAAAGCTGAGTGGATGAAGATATGTACATGTAGTGAGTGTAGGATTAGGAATAGGACTACATGTATATGGATAGGAATAGGAATAGGAATAGTCTTAGGTATAGGTATAGCTATCATAGGATAGGATGCTCTAGATATCACCGATAGGCGTGCCATATGAATATTAATTTAATTTTTTTTAGTATGGCTAGACGTTGGTCCAACGTTGGTCCAGCGTTGGACCAACGTTGGTCCAACGTTGGAGAAATGTTGGTGAATTACGCTGGACCAACGTTGGATGCTTGTTGGAGACATGTTAGAGACATGTTGGATGCTTGTTGGAGACATGTTGGATGCTTGTTGGAGACATGTTGGATGCTTGATGGAAATATGGTGGATGTTTGTTGGACACATGTTGCTTTGACGTTGGATCAACGTTTGCGTACGCCCAAATGACGCTGGTCCAACGTTGGCGAAACCAAAATACCAACCTTGGATCAACGTTGGAAAAGCGTTGGTCCAACGTTGACAAATAACAATTTTCCAACAATGGACCAACGTTGATCCAACGTTGGTATTTTGTTTTCGCCAACGTTGGAGCAGCGTTGTTTGGGCGTACGCAAGCAACGTTGGTCCAAAAAATTGCCGAAAAAATTGGACAACGTTGGTCCAACGATGGACCAACGTTGGCTTGCTACCTGGGTATTGTCATGTGGTATTTTCAGTACATGATTTACAGTGATTTTGAGCTGACTTTGGAAGTTCTCGGAACCAAGAATGCGAATGAGTGTTTCAACGGAGGACGAGGAGCCATTTATCCACCCTTGAATCGGCATTTATCAAGATTGTTTTGGTAACTGATGATTACTACATTATAATTGAACGTCAACACCAATCATACACGGACACAGAAATAAAATTGTACGAATAATACGATATTTTCAGGAGATTCTCGTGCAGCTAGCTAGACCGCCAGGGCGCTATGCAGTAAGCTAAGTTGATGCCAGGCCGACCGGCCGGGCGATCGATGTCGAGAATTCCCGTTGAGTGTTGATCGAAGCTGGAGGTTACGCCAAAATTATTGTTATCATTTTGTGCTTTTCTCCGTAACTTCCTCATAATAGCACTAGCAAAAAACAACAAATAATTGACTAGGAGTGTGATTACTGATTGATATTTTTCTATCTGCAGACTACTGTTCTCCGAGCATTCACAATTATTTTTGTTAATGTTATTCCCACTCTTAACTCGAACTCGAGTCGAAGTCGTGGTCGTGGAAGATTTTGTCCGGGACAATGCCGGTGCCTGTGGCTGTTTGCCTTTCGTACACCAGAAAATTGTACATTTTATCCTTAAAAATGATTGAATGTGGTTTTCCTGTATTGAAAATTACAATGAATGAACTTCATGAAAGAACTTCTAGATCTATATAGATAATCTAAAATGAATTACATGCAAAAATTATAACGCGTCTCTGCGGCAGCTTGGACTTTCACTGAAGCCGGCGAAGTCATCGAAATCAAAAATCATACCGTAGTCATAGACTGAATCATTGGCAGAATTATACATTATTCTGGTCTTCTGGAGCATCAATTGTCAGTTATAAAGTATTATATCCCTCATAAGATCGTTTTACCATTGTATTTGACAAATGATAGTTTTGGACAACACGCGCAATCCCCGCGCAATCATGTGACCGGGCTGTTAGCAAAAAATTAACACTAAAAGTTCGTTACGCGTTCTTCCCATAGATCATGTGTTTAAGCAAAATGCACACGCGATCAAATTTGTGCAGTACTCTATGGCGCACACGTTCTAGTCACGTGATTGACATTGCTGGTAAAAACTAACACCCTGGGAAGAAGAACGCCAAGACAGCCAATAAGCACATCCGTGGGAGCGCTAGCACGCATTCATCGCGTATGTGCGCAACTGCCAGCGCGTTGGTGCGCACTCAGTTTTGCGTCTTTGTGATTGTGTGCGCAAAATAACAATGACTTTAAGCGTATTAGATGCGCCGTGGTTCTGGAGGCTCATACTGGCTTCATTAATGTCGATTGATTTTTATATCAAAATTTACAAGCGATTTTATGAAATATTCAGGGATTATCACTTATTTTGCTATAAGCTGAACACAATCACTGATATTGATGAGTGATATAAAACAACTAACGAATGTGCTTGATTGTGATAGGCAATCTATTACCTCGGTGGGCTCAAAATGACTATTACCCTCAGCTACGCTTCGGGTAATAATCATTTTGAGCCCACCTCGGTAATAGATTTGACTATCACAAGAAGCCCATTCGTTAGTTGTATATAAACATACTAATTATGAATTCAAACTTATTCTTACTAAAAAGATGGAACATTTCCAACAATAACAATAATGGTTTTCTCTTTGAATAGTGCAGAATTTAGGCGGAAAATATGGTTATATGTGTCGGAATGAGGGCGCCCTTCGATCACTATGAGGGCGTTCTACATCAAACTAATTCGAAAATGCACAATTATAAGATACGTTCAAAATTATATAAACAATACATGATATATCTTACAGAAAATTGTATAAAACTGACTATAGACAGTCCCAAGGCAGAATAAATATGTTGCACAATCATATTTTCACTATATTTCGTATATGACATTGACGCACATTTTTTGCGATAAAAATGCCATCAAACATCATATAAAGACAAACTTTTTTTTTTCCAGACAGATAATTATCTATGCTACAATCTGTATGTAAAAATGAATTATGTTTTGTTACTCATTATATGATAAAATGCTGTGGTCAGGAGATATTATTTTGAAATTTGTATTGCATGGCCTAGAGAGGGCGCCCTACTCAACAATGAGGGCGCTATTTATAAAAAAAAAACAGGCCCCCCCAACTCAAAATGGAAGTTGGCCAAATTTTTAATGAAGAGAAGCACCGATGTCTATGTTAATTCGACTGGCTGCCATGGTAATATTAGCGTAAATTCATTCATAATAATGCGCGGGCGCGAACTTCACAATTATCACGCACGAATTTATGGTATGCCTCTGTTATGACGTCACAATGAAAAACAATATTTTGATCCTAGTAGGGAAATCCCCTGTTTCTTGACTGTGCGCAATTAAATACATGACATCGCGTGACTGTTAGTACTGCGCGTAATTAAAATAATAGAGATGAATTAGAATACTTAAGCGTCTTTGGTATTATGAAGCGTAATTTTGCTGAGAAGTGCGTGTTTAAATGCCATGGCAACTGCAAGTGCGCAATGCGTAATTACTTTAGCTTTTTGCGTAATGTGTTAATTTATCCAATGAATCCACGTCTGATAATTTATTCAAATGAAAAAAATCTGACGTACTCCCTCATTTGCATGACATTCGGTGCGTATTTTCAAAAACTTGCTGATAAAGGTGTGGCCTATCTCTGTGGTTAAAACGCTATACGCTTATTCAGTTGGGGTTCTAGTATTTATATTGTATTTCTGTGAAAAAAAAAGAGCGAAAACGCAAGAGTATACCGTAAGTTTCAAAATGATATATGACGTGTTGGGAAAGCTTTGGAGGAAGTGTTAAAAAATTATCAATCAACTAGTCACTGTAATTCACCATAAATATGCCTGATATTGCCAACAGTGCTATGTACAGCGATATAGTAAATTACACGTGTGTATATCGCGGTAGCTAGGTACGTAGTGCGTGTGCAAGTACAGTATCCTCAGCTTTTCTGTTTCCTGTTGAATTTCAGTGTAAATGTAATGTTATGTATTGATTATATATGCAACGAGAAGTCTTTTGTCAGAAATGTGTAATGTGACACCTACAGCTAATAAAAAAAAACATAAGAAAAAACGGTTATAATCCTCCTGTTCAAAGTTACCATCCAATTCTCTTAAAACTTGCCATATGTATTTTTTGGTTCAATAACACTACTTTCTGTGGTTTAGTTTTTTTTTTTTATTTTTAAAATAATTTTTTATTAATTTTTGTATTATTTTCTTTTTTATTATTTAATTTGTCTCATACTCTGTAATAATAACTTTTGACATTGCCCAAAATCATTTCTGCAGATTACTTTGTCATTTTTTGTTATGGTGTCTTTTATGAAGATAATTGTTGTAGTAAGAACAGTTAAAATTCTCTGAAAAATGGATTTTTCCATTGGGACTCGGGACTCGGACTCGGACTCGGATGTCCAGGACTCGGGACTCGGAGGTCCGGGACTCGGACTCGGACTCGGACTCGGACTCGGACTCGGACTCGGACTCCAGGGACTCGGACTCGGACTCGGACTCGGACAGGGTGGACTCGACTACAGCACTGTTCATCACCATGTACACCGCCATAACTACCCGATCGGCACACCAGTAGATGTCCGATGCATTGTAAAGCCGCATCCAGCTTTTCTGTTGTGATTCTGACGAGCGTATACTGATTTTTGATCGAAATGAATGCAAAGATAGTTTTTAAGCTTTCCAAAAGACTATCCCATTGATGTACAACTGTGGAAAATAAATACAAACTAATTTCCGAGTTTGTAGCATGATCGAACGTTGCTTAAACCATCATTAAGGCTTAAACTATATGAACACATAGTTTAACTCAGCATTATACTGCGCACGTTAAAGTTAAACCCGCCTTAAACCTGCCTTAAACCTTGGATCGTTATACCCGACTTCAGAATATGGAATTTCGACTTGAGGTTTAAATGCCGAATTTAAACCTGCCTTGCTTAAACCTGAAGTTTAACTAAACCTGACTCCAGAATACCGGCCTTAAAGGTGAATGACAGTAGTGGGAAACGCCCTACCCCTTAAAAATGAAATGTATACTCTTATTACCAACCATGTGAAGGAATATAATTTTACTAATATGGGATGATACAAATTTGGCCAAGAAACCGCCTACTATTGATATATTTGCAAAATTATAAATTGATCTACTGTACCATTGATATCGCCAACGCGGAATCGCGCATACGCTACGTGTTAATAACCGCGTGCGTTACAAGAGGCTTCGCTGTATGGGCTTGTGCGAACGGCCCGGGGGGGCCACGCAAATATATTGCTGTACACACGCGCGACCAAAAAAACGCGTAAAAAGGGTACTTTTTGCCGATCATGGCGCGTCACGCGCGAGACGCGTTTAGGGTGTCAAAAAGGCCAAAATCAGAAAAAGGGTATGTTTGTGGGGTTAAACAAATACGCGTTTAGGGTATCTTTTTCTCCAAACTTGTTTCCCGGACTTGTCTGGAGTTTGCCGGGGATTTTGTGCGACTTCGAATTGAGAGCAATTGACGTAGACCTTGTTTAGGGGTATGTTTTAGGGGTTATACTTGTTTAGGGGGCAAAAATGTCAAAAAAGCACGCGAAAATACATGAATAGAGTATAAATTTGACCAATGGGTAAAACTTGTTTAGGTTGGGTTTGAAAAACCTGTGGTCGCGCGTGTGTACAGAAATATAGTTAAGTGGCCCCCAGGGGCGAACGGGCGGTGGATTTATGAATTTAACGATGCTTATGTTCGGATTTTACCATACAAGCCCTATTTAAATACTTATTCAACAATATTGATAAATAAAGATGTTTTCGGCTACTTTCCAAAACTGGAATTGGGCTTTAAAGTTAATCTGTCTTTTCAGAAGGATTTTTATTGAAGGAACTACAGCGTCTAGATGGCCTTATGTCCACAATTAGGCTCTCTATACGTAATTTCTCCTCAAGAAAAAGAATTTGGCAGTCATTTCCCATGAAATCACCAATTTTGGGGTAATTAGTAACATGTAATTGTCCTGGGAACGCCCCTTTTAAATCGCTAAAATGTGACGTCATCTATAGTACGGACTAATGAACTAAATTCTGTAGATGACGTTAGCCAATGAATTGTCAATCATATGTCAATCACGCAGCCAATTCTGGACCCTAAATGTGGATGGGGCGTAAACTGGCTGCTAAATTAGATTTGGGATCAGAAAATTAGTCTCAACTCACTACTGTGTTTATTTTCATGTAGTTTTTTTCGGCAGACCTTTTTTACAAGTCATTAACTATGGAATAAGTGCCAAAATATGTTGTATTCTTTAGTTCCTTTGATAATGAATACACAATCCACAGGTGCGACATTGATCAACCCGTTATTGGTAATGTCAGTCTTTTAAACCTGGACTTAGGTGGTGCCCCCGGGGGGGAGGGGGGGTACTCAAATTATAGTCGGACGGGTGTGTGCGGCTAAGACCTCCGAACCCATACCCACATCTAAGGGTCCTTTTGCTGTAAATAGGTACCCATGTCTAAGGAAATTTTTTTCGCCGGCGTCGCATGTTCGCTGTGTATTTCCCGCAAATTTTGTGGTTTCTTTTAGCGAGCGTAGCGAGCTTGAAAAATGTTGCAATTTCGCATCGGCAAATCCCAAAATCCCGGATAAAAGAGAGGAAATGAAAAAAAAGGGACCCATGTCTAAGGATTTTTTTTATGAAAAGGGGACCCATGTCTAAGGAGCTTTCTTGAAAAAGTCACCCTTCCCAGCGGCACATCCCCGTATACCCAATATACGTGAGTACCCCCCCCCCCCCCCCTTGGGGTTGTGCCGCTGGTGAGAAGTCAGGCCACTGTGTTTTCCCCGTTTACGGAGTGGATCTGGTTGTGAAACACACTTAACATCAAAGAGAGTAAACACTAAGGCCAGAGTGATCATCAGGGCCTCAACCTGGTCTCCAAAAGCCATACATTACCAGACACAACTTGAACCGTTTCACACCTGTTGAATTTGTCATATGAACTGGAGATATTATTTTTTTTGTTAATTATCCAATCAACCCTTTAAGTTATGCTATATGCATCAGGAAAATAGTTTGTTACATTCCATTCATAGTTAAAAATAATTTTCTGGATTGGTCCATGCGCAATATAACTGAAATGTCAAGTGACCATTTGTCCTGATGCCTAAGCCGAACCAGTCTTGTGGAATTGGGCGGATAATGAACAGAACAATAAGATTATTTCTGGCATGTCTGGTGGCGTATGACAACCATCCATGGGCTAGTGAAATGTCAAAGTTTTAAAACGGTTTAATTGGTTACTGATAATTTCTGCCTTTTTAGTCCTGATTAAAGTTATGGCACTTCGGGAGAAATCGGGACAATGGCTCGAATTATCATCCTTGCTCAACTTTGTCCAGACTAAAGTAAACAATTGTTTAACCATACTAAACCTGTACAATTTGACCAACCATTTATTCTTCATTACCAATGCAATTCATTTGCAAAGTCATCCGCACAAAGCGTATGCTGAAGTACCATTCGTATAATAAAAACCGGTCACCAGTAATCATATCGCGTCCTGGATCATTAAGTACATCCAGGACAGTGCAACAAATTAGCAAAAATCATTGTACATTTTCGGTCATTACCCGATAATGTGACATTCGTTTATCATGATGCAATGTTCGCACATCTCTCAGTGGACAAGGCAGCTCATTAAAAACACATACATACCCTTTGTTAGTTCATTGTTCATTGTTCATTACAAAATCACATGTATGATTGTGTAAATAAAGGGTTATATGTTTCTGGTTTGCATAGCAGCTTCAAGTTTTACGGCTATTATTTGAATGATAGTTTCATCTACGCAAACATGGCAACTGACGATTTACTTTTAAAGTTCGCGTTTTTGTATCAACACAAACTTTTTAGCCACACAAAATTTGACGTGAACGTTAATTCAAGTTTAAATGCATGCTCTCTGTCGAGAAAGAATGGTTGTCATCAAACTAAAATAGTACCGAAGGCCACAGAAGATGATATAACATAAAATCTAAATGTGTTTCCCCTTTTCAGCTCCAGATACCTACACGCAAGCTGGAATACCAGTCGCAACGTATCACAGCAGCCCGGTTCACTTCAAAATCCTACGCCAACAACCGATTGCAAACCGGTCAAGAGGTTAGTGTATATTAAGACACACAAGACCGGTTCAACAACAATGGCATCCATACTGGAACGATTCGGTTTTCTCCGAAACCTTAGCTTTGCTTTGAGCCCTAATAATCACATTCTGTCCAACAGCGAGTTGTTCAATCGGAAGATGCCCTTTAAAATACCGAATAGGACTCGGCTCGACTTCGACATGCTGGTCAACCACGTCAGGTACAACCGGAAGGAGATGGAGGTCGTAGTTCCCGGAGCAAAATACATTTCGATTCTCCGCGATCCGGTCAGGCAGCTCGAATCAGCATTCGGATACTTCGAGATGGCCAAGAGTTTGAACATTACAACGAAAAACCCGTTCGAGACTTTCATGTCGGATCCCAGGAAATATTACGCGATGAAGAGAGCAATGTGGACCCGTGCTCGGAATGGCATGCTTTACGACCTCGGGTTCGATCACAGGGATGACGACAATTCTACCCAGGTCAAAGAGAAGATAGAGGTCTTGACAAAGGAGATCGATCTGATGCTAATAACCGAGTACTTTGACGAGTCGCTGATTCTCCTTCGCAAATTGATGTGCTGGGAATTTGACGATATCCTATACATTTCGAACGGCATACGAAGCACGAGCCACAGGTACGCGGTGACTGAAGCCACTGCGGAGAAGATACGCGTTTGGAACTCCGCAGACGTACTACTGTACGATCGCATCAACCGTACGCTGTGGCAGAAGATTCAAGACTACGGACCCACCTTCCAGCAGGACCTGGACCACTTTCGGTCAATGCAGAAGAGTATGATGGCGACTTGTGTACACCAAAGTAAGAAAAACACCGGCGATCGTCGCGTGGATAAGCTTACACTGAAGACCAAATCCAAGTACTGCGAGGATCTGCTCAGAGGGGACGTGCCATATACTAAACTCATCAGGAAGAGCATGGTAGCCAGAGCGAAGCAGAAAACTATTAGATGTGCAGAAACTAAAGAAGGATTGATAATATGCTGACATGTGTCTTTCTGTGATCTGATGTGTGAACTGAGTGATGTGTGAACATTCCATGGTAAATGAGTGTCATATGACCATAGGCCTATGATATGATATGATAGGTCTTTGATATACTGTATTTACAAGCTCATTGAACTGATTTTAAACACAGTTAAAAGTCTCCACTAGAGCCAAGATTGAAATGTCTTATGCAAAATTCAAAGTGTTTATCAACATTAGCATGTCGGGAAAAGAAGCCTATGTATACCGTTCTTCACCCATAACCTCCCCATTTAATATCCTCTTATCATATCATATTTCTAAACAAATTATAAATTAATTCACTATCAATTTATCATAATGAATTCATTTTTTCAAAAGTAGAATGCATAAAATAATAAAACATTATTCAAAAATGCAAAAAGCGAAAATGAAAATAAAAGCTTGGCACAAATCCACAAGTGTGTACACAAAACTGCGAAATTGTTTCACCATGGACCCTTCTATGATGGTCCATGGTATCATAATTATAATAGCTATTTTCAACCCGGCCATCTGGTTGGAGATCCAGGTGGAAATGACAATACAAACTAACGGGTGCGGTTCGTTATTCCGAAGGTTCGTTATTCCGAAGGTTCGGTTATTCCGAACACGCACATTTCTTATACCTGCGAGTTCACTATTCCGAAAATGAAATAGGGTTCGTTAATCCGAACATTTGTTGCATTATTCCGAAGGTTTGTTATTCCGAAGTTTCGTTATTCCGAGGGTTAGTTATTCCGAAGGTTCTTTATGCCGAAGGTTCGCTATTCCGAACAAAAAAATCGGGTTCGCTATTCCGACGGTTCGTTAGTCCGAAAATGAATCAGGTTCGTTATTCCGAAGGTTCGTTATTCCGAAGGTTCGTTATTCCAAAGGTTCGTTAATCCGAAAATAAAATCGGATTCGTTATTCCGAAGGTTCGTTAATCCTAAAATATAATTGGGTTCGTTATTCCTAAGGTTCGTTAGTCCGAAAATTAAATAGGGTTCGTTTATCCGAAGGATCGTTAGTCCGAAAATGAAATAGGGTTCGTTAGTCCGAAAATGAAATAGGGTTCGTTAATCCGAAAATTAAATAGGGGGAGCTGGGTTGCCGCCGAGTTGTCGGGGGGGGGGGGGGGGGGTGGGGGGGGGGGGGGGAAGATCTTTTTGCCCCACAACCCCGTCCCAACTGTCAGGAATCCTGGATATGCCACTATGCAAGAACAAGCCACTTGTACAAGCCACTATGTAGAACAAGAAGGTCCATAGAACCCGATTATCTCTCCAAACATGACTGGCTACGCATTCCGATTCCAAAAAAAAAAAAAAAAAAAAAAGGATATTTATTTATGGCACCTTTTCAAGTGCATTTGCGCCATTAAGGGTAGGTTATAAATCATTACGCCATTTATGGGCGTAAACTTACGAAGATGCACTAAGCCATTAAGGTGGTATCTCACCAGGCTGGAGACTAGTTGGCGACTAGTTGGCGACTCAGTCTCCGCTGGTCGCTGGAGACGTCTCCGCGACGTCGCCGCGACGTCTCCTGGAGACTAGCCGGGTCTCCGGGGAGTCGCGGGAAAATCAAACATGTTCGATTTTTTTGGAGACTTTTTCAGTCTCCAGCAGGTCTCGGAGACAAATTTTGTCCGCGACTGGGGAGACGTCGCCGCGACGTCCCCGCGACCTACTGGAGACCAAGGCGACTGAGAGGAGACGTTTCGGAGACGTCTCCGCGACAGTACTTGACGTTGCTTGACCCACTTTAGAGATCACGTGACTGAGTTCTTTATCATTTGGTACAGTTTGTTCCTGCTCCCATGAATACGTCGCGGAGACGTCTCCGAGACTTCGCCTTGGTGAGATTGCAAATCATTTTCGGGTCTCCCGAGTCGCCGCGACTACCGCGACTGATCAGTCGCGGCAGTCGCGGCGTCGTCTCCGCCGGTGAGATACGCACTTTAGGATACATTTCAGATGCTGAATGGACACGGGTGGGTAATACTTTTGAACGAGAATGACCTCCAACCCTATACCCCCGACCACACAATAGCCATTTTACGACTGAGATGTTTTTTTTATATTTTTTTCATAGGAGTTAGTGATTATTATTAAAGAAAATAATAATTATTTGAAGTACCGCAAACCAATGTTGTGTGGAAAATGTGTTTCGTATATAGCTTGAGGACCTACAAGTTAGCCTAAACCATAATATAGCCAATAGGCCTACCAGATGTCCGGGGCCAGAGCAGAACGGCTTAAAAATTGTATCTTTATGAATGATTATCCCTAAGAATAAGTTATTATAGTTTACCTAACTTTATTCATCCACAGTTTTCTTTAACAACGAAACAGGAAATGGACCGGACCTAAGCCTTGTTGCTGGCTTGAGAGATGGGGCACTTTAAAATGCACCAGGCTCGGTTCTAGACCATTTTCCTTTATGGAGGGGGAGATAATGAGATCCGAATATGAAAATGAATATAAAAATGAGCGCGCCCCCTCCCCCCTTGGGCTTGATAGGGTTAAAGGGATAGTTGCATTTTGGTATAGAGGGCGCAACACAAAATATTTTTTGTGAGATAATGAAAAACTAAGTGTCAAATTTGAAAGAGCATAATATTTAAATGACAGAATAAACTTTATTTAGTCGAAATCGGTTCAAAAATGGCCGAGTTATCCATACACATAACCATTTGTAATAAATATGGGGCTCCAAAATTATTAGAGAATTTTGAACCAGCCATTAAATAAAATTTAAAAATGCTTCCTCTTTTCAAAAATTTACAAAGAGGGTTTTTTAAATCGCTGTTGATTATGTCACTATCAAATCACTATTTCAACAAAACATCACATGCACAATATTTTATTCAAAATGGTTGAAACCGATGAGTGTTTAGTGAGCGCCCTCTTACATTTTAACGGCTTTTTTTTAATGATAACATGATCTTTACTGCGTCATTTGTAATTTTGTGTTCCTTTCTAGTTATAAATATTAGTTTGTAATGTAATGATGCAGGTTTTGGTTACTAAAATTAAGTTTCACCAAAACTGTACTCTCCTTAACAGAACCCAACTATCCCTTTAATTTGTGGACATATCAAATTGCACGAATACACATTTTATTGAATGTTCATCAACTTGTCAACAAAGCTACTAGATCATGTTATGTGGCCCCTTATAATGATTTCGGCGTCATGCATGGTCCATCCGCATGATGATGAAGAGGAAAGGGAGGAGGCGGAGAAGGATTTAAGGAGGGAGTTGGAAGGAGGAGAGGGGGGGGGGGGGGGGGACACAAACGAATGCGGAGGAAGAAACACTAATATCATATTATTATGAGTTTTACATTGTGTGCGTGTACGTGTGTGTGTTTGCACGTGTGTTTGCACGTGTGAGTAGTAAACGTTGTCACCCTGAAAATGATTACATTATTCAAAGTGAAGCTATGGCATGGGGTGAAGATAAGCAGGGGAATGGGGTGTGGTGGGTTTGTAAATCCCCACCCCCACGCAACATACTGTGTTTTTTTTTTTAGTAATTTTGTATTCCTCCAAATTAAAACATTTACAATTGAATATACATAAACAAAATATGTCCAATGTGAACATCTTAAACAGAGAATAAAACAAATTACAATTATAATGAAAGCAAGTATAAATAATTACCTTACATACATAAACAATTACAAATCTTACATCACATAATTATGAACTACAAACGAATAATAATAATTTGAGGTTTTTAAGCTATGATAAAAGAAAGAAAAACAAAAACAAACAAACAAACAAACACCCTCTACCCCCTACCCCCCCCTACCCTACACCTCCCCCCCCCCCCCCCCCCCCCCCCTGCATACTCACTCGCTCACACCTGGTCGGTAATCTGCTCAGATTCCTTTACAAAATAATTTGTTACAAATACATAATTATCAATACTTTTGAAGCTCACGGGAGAAATATCTTATATACAAAATTCATTCTAAACTGCCTTACAAATTAAATCTTATTATAATTTAACTGTTTCCCCATTTGTGTAAGTGTAGCCCTAATTTCCCCATTTTAATTGCTATTTTTTTTCTTCTTGATCCTTATAGTCTAATAATACACGCACACACACCCACACACGCACACACCATAGGCGCCGGAAGTAGGGGGCGGCCCGGCACACATGTCAAGCAGGTCAAGCTCTACAATGTTTTTGTTTCGATTTCAATGATATTTATTTTCTGTATTGCTTTTTACAAACAATAACACAATAATCAGACATAAAATAAATATGATTTTACATTCTTTATAAAGAAAAAAGGGGGAAAATAGGAGGGAAAAACCCACTCCCCCCCCCCCCCCCCCCTCCCCCTTAGTTGCAATCCTAAATATTTGTAAAAGTCACCAGATGAGGGCGCTATTTACGATTATATGATAAAAAAATATAACATTCAGACAGATAAAATGTTAGAATTCAGATATTTTGGACTGATATCAAGCAGCCAAATCTAACTTTATAACATAATTATATAATATTACATAATCTGGAACAAAGACCATGCTATTTCTGAGGAATTGTATGTGTTTTAGAGCGTGGAGGTGACATTCACACGACTTCGCACACACACTACAGTATATGATAATGTATGTATGCAATATCTTACATTTTCACCCTATAAACTTGAACCAAATTAATTTTGTTTTCAAAATGTTTCTTGACATGAGAAACCCCATTAGCAGTTTTTAATTTCTAAAAATATAAATATATCTCAAAACTATATTTAATCTATTTTTTATTATATGCACTGTTTTAAAAAAACAAAGAAAAACAAAAGAATTATTGAGGAAATTAATTTCAGTTCATAGCAACCTGATTCTTGTAAAGTTTAATTAGAAAAATACTCAAACTTCACTTGTTTACTAAAAGAAAAATAACAAATTTCAAACAAATACAAAACATGCTTTACAGGGCGTATCAAAAAAAGCGTTACACTTTTGAAAAATCTATCAAAATTACATTTCAAAATATTTTGAAGATTTGTTCATGTAGATAGATGCCCAATCGTCTCGTCTAGCAAGTGCCACTAACCAAACAAAATTTCGTTCACGCTTGGGCGAACACTGACTGTTTATGTATATCCAATTGTAAATGTTTTAATTTGTAGGAATAACAATAAGAGGGAAAATTAAACCACCAGTCCGTATAAGTACTACCATTAAAATAAATTGCTCCTTTGCATAAATTTAAGATTATGTTATGATCATAGGCGTACCCAGGGGGGAGGGGTCACCCCCCCCCCCCCCCTTAGACCAAACAATTTAGGGGGGTTTAACCCCCCCCCCCCATCATGCCCATTTCAAATTTTAACTGTTTAACATTTTCGATGGTCTGTCTCGACCTCGAAAAGTGTGAAAAACTGTGGTCCCTGCCTCGAAAATGTCAAATTTTCCACGACCACCAACCCCCCCCCCCCCCCCCGTCCTCGCTTACAGGATTCTCAACCACTTGGCCTTGTGGCCGGACCTGGCCTCGGTCTCGAAAATGCCAACAATTCGCGGTCTCGGCTGGGAAAATTGTCTACCAGCCCCCACCCCCCTCTCCCGCTTACCGGATTCTTAACCACTGGGTCTTGGTATCGGCCTTGAAAATTGTGCACCGGACCTGGTCTTGGTCTTGAAAATTTTGCAGGTACTTCGTCTCGGCTTTGACCATTCTCTACGACTCCACCCCCCCCCCCCCCTCCCGCTGACAGAATTTTTTTTCTGAACCAACCCCCCCCCCCTCCCCCCTTGAAAAATCCTGGGTACGCCACTGGTACCCACTGGTTATGCTAGTCTAGTAATTATCTGGCAAAGAGCAATTTATTTGAATGGGAGTACTTATTCAGACTGCTGGTTTAATTTTCCCATTTCTTTCAATTTGGCGCAAGTCATTTTTCACACTCTGGTCAAAAAACAGTCAGTGTTCGCCCAAGCGTGAATGAAAATTTGCTTTGTTAGTGGCACTTGATAGATGAGACCATTGGTCATCTATCGACATGAAAAAATCTTCAAAATATTTTGAAATGTAATTTTGACAGTTTTTTTAAAAGTGTAACGCTTTTTTTGATACGCCCTGTACAGTGTATGGTTACAATGGCAACGGGAAGTAACCAATGTAGTCAAATTTAATAGCGAAATGTTCGCAATAAGATTGTTAGAAAAGTCACCAAATTTGGTGAAAATCGAATGAAAACTGTGGAAGCGGTGATCGGAAGTATAGTGGGGGGGGGGGGGGGGCTCAATGAGCCTACCCTTGAGCTTGAGAGGGTTTTCGCTGCGTTAGGTGCGTACTCATCCCCCCCCCCCCCCCCCCCCCCCCAGTATTCAGTCCACTTTTTATATTTGTCTCCACCGCGGCCGCGAAAAAAATGGCGACGACCAACTCCCCTCCCCCCCCTCCCCCCCTCCCCCCCCCCCCCCCCCCCGTCTCGGTCTCGAAATAGTTCGGCAGGTGGTCTGGGCCGCGATAAAATTTTTCTCGGTCCCGTTCTTTGTAAAGAATCTATAGATTTTGAGCAGCTCTTTCCGGTAAAGCCTACAGAAAACTCAAATTTATACTGGAAAGTTGTTAAAATTTACAAATAATTTGTTTTCCAAAGAGGTTAGGTCCAACACAGTGTTGTTTCCAAAAAAGGTTAGGTAAAACCAAAAAAAATAATAACAATAAATAATACAACAAAACAGAAGGTGCTGGGATATTTTTAATGAGCTATTTTATAATCCTATTATGATGCTCTTTCATGTAATAGAATTGTATATCCTCTCAACATTGCTAACTATGAGAAATAAAAAAACCTCTTTTTCTCAAAACTTACAAAAGTGGACCTAACCTTTTTTGGAATGTGGTGCGAATTCGGGTGACACGAAACTAAAAAAATAATCAGATTTGTACAAGTCGGCCTCCAGTCTCAAACCCGGGGGGGGGGGGGGGGTACTCACGTATATTGGGTATACGGGGATGTGCCGCTGGGAAGGGTGACTTTTTCAAGAAAGATCCTTAGACATGGGTCCCCTTTACATAACAAAAATCCTTAGACATGGGTCCCTTTTTTCATTTCCTCTCTTTTATCCGGGATTTTGGGATTTGCCGATGCGAAATTGCAAAAATGTTCAAGCTCGCTACGCTCGCTAAAAGAAACCACAAAATGTGCGGGAAATACACAGCGAACATGCGACGACGGCGAAAAAAATCCTTAGATATGGGTACCTATTTACAGCAAAAGGACCCTTAGATGTGGGTATGGGTTCGGAGGTCTCAGCCGCACACCCCCGTCCGACTATAATCTGAGTACCCCCCCCCCCCCCCCCCCCCCGGGGTCTAAAAAGTGATTGACTGCGAAAAGCTGAAAGATGGCGCAATTCAGAAAATAGTCTCTCTTGCAATGCATTTGATGTGGATAATACAGTATTCGCCAGGATAGGGCTGCCGCTATGATCTATCGATGATCTACCGATGAAAACCAACGCGTAGCAACCAGGTGTACTCGTTAGGTAACGGCTAACTGATTTTAGCTGAATGTCTTGCCCGCCATGCCGTCGGCCGGGCGGATCATTGATCCATGTATCTGCGGGTAAGCGGTATACTGCAAGACCGATGGAGGACAATATTTAGTCTCATACCTCTCCTTGGCGTCACGTGGAAGTATACTCATACGACATTGTGACAGCTATGAAACTAACTTACAACTGGAAAAATACACAAGTTTCAACAGCAAACAACTTCGCAAGTATCAAGAAATGTAAGCGTTCACTTGATGATCGTACGATTGCGACAGCTAGATGTTAATGAACGGTCCCATGTATTGTAATTCGCGTATGCACGAATCGACGGCTATTGTTTTCATCGCACTAAGGTCAGCGATGTCGTCGTTAAGCGGAAGTGACGTCACTCCGCCCCCACCAATAAAGATACTGAACTGAACCATGCATTACGAGGCAAATAAAAAGTTACAATAGCACAATTGTTTGTTTGTTTCTTTATTTTATTTAATCAAGGTATATACAATAATAAAATGCCCGCTTTCAGCTACAAGCTATTTTTCAGCAGGGCCGTGGAACAAAAGAATACAGAAACACATACAATTATACAAAATATTCATTACAAACATGTTATTTAAAGAGGGAAAATGAAAAATATTTACAAAGATTGGGGTAATAATAATTTACAGATATTAACCCTATCAAGCCCAAGCTATTTTGGCGTTCCCAGGCCCAAGGGGGGGGGGGGGGGGGGGTTCATAGGGGCCCCCCTTTCTAATTCCTATATTATTTAATCTCGACCATTTTCATATTTGGCACACATGTCTAGCAGGTCAAGTTCTACAATTTGCAACTATCAACATTTCTTCCGGTCACCATATGAGGGCGCTATTTACGATTATATGATGAAAAACATAGAAAATGCTCTGAATTCCAAGATTACTGAGCTGTTTTCGCCAGATGGATTGGTGAGTCAGCCCGATTTCATTGTGCACGCGATCCTTTCAGTGTGACTTATTCTGGGTCATGCCTTGACCCCATTTCATGCATTGTCAAGGAATACAATAGCTAGGAATTCGCGCTTGTTTGATTTGGAATGTATTGAATTTGTTGGAATTTGTTGATGTGTGTGCATGGCCAGTCATGGCTAGCCGTTTTAACATTCATTTGCTTTTCTTGATATCAAGAATTACCATTGCTTAACAACAACAAATAATGTATTGATATCAAGAATTTATTTATTGATATCCAGAAAAGAATTCTTGATTCTTGCAGGGCGCCTTTGTAAAGTAGTTTCGCATAACTGAACATCGAACTCTTGATATAAAGAAATCATTTTCTGTTGTTAACCAATGGTAATTCTTGATTTCAAGAATTCAATTCTTGATATCAAGAAATCAAATTCTTTGATATCAAGAAATCGAATTCTAGATATCATTAATTTATTTCTTGATATCAAGAATTTTATTATTGATATATAAAAACAGAATTCTTGATATCAAGGATTGAATTCTTGTTATCAGGAAATATGAATAAATGTTCAAACGGCTTGCCATTTGTGCGATCCCGCCCGTCCAAAACCTGGCGACCGCAACCGACACCACCCTTGCGATCTGGTGCGGCCATTGGTGCCCACCTTGCGACTTAACCACAAATCTCAGGGGATCGCTCCTATTCGGGCAAGATCGCTCTAGATCGCTAGGCGCAGATCGCAAAGTGGGCACTGGGTTCATAAAAAGACTCGCAAAGCGGATTATGATGTCAAAACGTGCAAGAGCGAACAATACCTGGCTGTAATCCTCAACCATGCACGCATGCGTGGAACATGGGGGACAATGCATTTCTCAGGGGAAGTCGCCTAGAGATCGCATAGTGGGCACCGAAAAGATCGCGTACGCAATGAGATCGGGCTGACTCGCGGCGAACTGGTGCGATTCACACCGAACCGAGATCGCTAGCAACTCGGGCTAGATCGCAAGCTCAGATCGCATAGTGGGCACTTGGCTGTATGGTGCCGTCAGACTGCAGCTACGCTTCTCCTGCGCTCTAGACAAAAGCTGGTCACCAGCACTGGAATGTATCTGCAAAATGTCTTTTGTCCAATGAGGATCTTAATGAGAAGATTATTTTACATGCGTCAATAGATATCCTTCCATGAATGCACAGACAATAGCTCGCTGAACAAAAGATCAGGACGTAGGAGTTCGGCGTTTGCTTTCGACATGTCGAAAACAAGCGTGGCTCTTCCACGACCTCACATCTGCTCATCTTTTGTTCAGGGAGCCATTGTATGTCCATGCATGAGAGGCTAACCTTTCACCTATGTGCCATAATCCTCCCATTCATTCGTCATTTAACAAAAGACATTTTATAAAAGGCCACTCTAGCTACTCGTTCGTACAATGCTTTGCCTCGCACTTCCAAATTTATGAATGGGGATTAGAAGCGCAGCGAGAGCGCAGAGCGAGCGCAGGCAGTGTGACCGTGGTATTAAACGCTTAATTTTCTGACCCCGGCAAGACGGCTCTTACCTAAGTAATGTTTTTGTTTGTTCTTTTTTTTTCTACCTCCGTCCTCTATACTGAATGTGCCCCTGCTTGAATATAAAGTTTCATTGACATGTATTGAGACGATGCACCAGTCAGCTGCTAATCCGTCAGGCAAGCTGAATGAAGAGCGGGGGAAGCATCACTGGTTGCCAAGAAGTTGTAAGAACAACCTTTATTCATGATTCCATTAAAGATATCATCATTGATGGAATACAAAACGGACACGTTCGGGATTCTATTGTGCCTCCAGTCGATGTCAGTCTTAAAGGGACTTAGTAACATTGTCCAAATCCTCAAATTCCAGTTGAAATTCTAGCGGTTCCCTCATACCTTGTTGTATTCGTATTAACAAAAAGGCATGGGACAGGTTTCGGTTTTTCAAATTTCCCTTTCGTTAATAATATATGGACGATTGAAGTGTTCAGATGTCAAATTATCCAATGGATCGTCGGAACCGTGTACAAAGTGAGTGCACTGAGTTAGTGAATGCCACTATGCATTTTTGCTCATTACTCGGCCATACAAGGTCCATTTAACTTGACATTTTCACACAATACCCAGTGGACATATCATATAACAAAAATATACATTGTATCAACCACTCATCGCTTTTTGCACATGTCATCAAAGTTACTAGATCCCTTTAACGTTATTGCATGCATGTAAACAGAGTCTCGTTCTTATTCTTATATACCTGTTCGAAGGGCATGCCTTCTCGAAGATGCTTCTCGAAGATGATTATCCCTATATAAACACAACAAAAAAAGTAACTCCCCCTAATCAAAATAGCGTAACTTTTAACAAATAGGGTTTGAGCAACATAACTTGGCAGGAATGTTTCTAAACTTATTGGCTAACGTCTCCGTGAACATGAACTTCATCCGTCATGCCATTCATGAGTGAGCACACATTAAAGGCAACAATGTCACTTTTCAAAAGTCACAAGAGTCAAAAAGTGACAAATTTGCCTTTGATGTGTGGTCACTCATCCATGACTCGACGGACCAATTTTATTTTCACACAGAAGTTATCATTAAATGTAGGAACAATCCTGCCGAGTTATTTTGCTCAAAACTTTTCGTTAACAAGTTATGTTATTTGATTAAGGGGGACTTATTTTTGTGTTGGGTTTAATTGATCAGTATTGTTGGAATAAACTTAACCAAAAAAAAGTCCCCTCCTCCCTGATAGCAGACACTAGTAAAAATTACGTCAAATTTACGTCATTTTACGTCGGGTACGTCGTCTTAACGACGTCTTAAATTAACGTCAAAAAGTGAAGATTTTGCACCCGCGTTTACCGTGATATCGACGTCATATTTTGACGTGATATTGACGTGTTTTTTTCCGAAAAGGCGTCTTTATGACGTCTTTAAGTCGTCAATTTGTACCATTAATTACGTTATTAAGACGACATAAAGACGTCGTATTGGTCAAAATAAGACGTGATTTTTACGTCTGGATTTTACGTGATTTTCACCTTGTGTACGTCGTCTTTAAGACGTCGTAAATTAACGTCAAAAAGTGAAGATTTTGCACCCGCGTTTACCGTGATATCGACGTCATATTTTGACGTGATATTGACGTATTTTTTCGGAAAAGGCGTCTTTATGACGTCTTTAAGTCTTCAATTTGTACCATTAATTACGTTATTAAGACGACATAAAGACGTCTTATTGGTCAATATAAGACGTGATTTTTACGTATTGATTTGACGTGATTTTCAAGTCGTGTACGTCGTCTTAAAGACGTCATAAATTCACGTCAAAAAATGAAGATTTTGCACCCGCGTTTCACGACATATAGACGTCATATTTTGACGTGCTAACGACGTCTTTTTATGACGAAAAGACGTCGTATTGACGTCATATTTTGAAGCGATTTTTACATTATTAATAATTAAAAAATTGAGATGGTTATGTCTTGTAGTATATATATTCCACAGTCAACACTTTTATAACATGTAACACATAATCCTATCCTATTCCTAAATCCTAAACCTATCCTATAACCTACGTCTAACACCTTACTGATCAGTTGTCGTATACGTTCCGTATATATATCCCGCTTCTTAGTATGTGAGATTTAAATGGTTAGTATTGACTGTTTAGTATTTCAAAGAGTTGATGCCTAAATAATTAATTTGCAAATCATGTTGAAAATATTAAAAACAGGTTGGTATTTATATTAGTTTTAATATCTGCAAAAACAAGATCATAATAACAATGTTTTCAATGTAAATAGTTATAAAAATTGGAATTTTACTTTGCACTCTAATGCGATTGTTTATAATCGATCATGAATGAATCCTGTATCCATTAGACCTGAAGACGTTAATCATAAGTCCTACTGTATTTTCTTTTGTTATTCATGTTCTAAAAGGTTTCTTTAGAAAATTTAGCAATATTACCACCTTGGGATCATTGGGTTATTTCCACTTTGATACGATCGTTTATAATCGAACATGAATTATTCCTGTAGGCGATCCTATTATGTTGTAGACGTTCATAAGTCCAATATTTGTTTGTTTGTTTTTACTCATGTTCTAAAGGGATTCTTTAGGAAATCTAGCAATATTACCACCCTGGCATCATTGGGTTATTTCCACTTTGATACTATCGTTTATAATCGATGATGAATTATTCCTGTAGGCGATAATAGGTTGTAGACAGTCCAATATTTGTTTGTTTTTTCTCATGTGCTTAAAGGTTTCTTTAGATAATTTAGCAATGTTACCTTGGCAACATTGAAAATTTGTTGTAGAATTAGCATTATACAGATAATCAGCTAAATTGCATATTTGTTTTATTAGGTCAGAGGCAGGCGCGCCGGAAGCAGTTTTGGATGGGGGGGGGGGGGGGGGGCAAAACCCCAAGGGGGCTCACAATTTTGGTGTGTATAGGGGCTCATGCCCAACCACACTCTGGGTTGCCAAGTTTGAGCTAGAGGTGAGAGTGAGACATTGCGGGGGAGCGAAGCGACTGAGCGGGGGGAGGGTGTGGGAGGGGGGTGTCCCCCCTCCCACGGTAGGGAGTTTTTGCATTTTTGGACTTGAAATTGTGCAATCTGATGCATACCTAGATAGGAAATTCGGCTGTATTTGGGAAAGCGTGATATGATTTGATCGACCAGAAAGTTTTAATATATTTTTCACGTAGAAAACAAATAATTGACACACTAATAAATATGTACCCCAAAACACACACACACAACACAACATAAACCATAATTATGCAACATTATGTATGATCCAACAACACACTGCCAATAATGAGTCCCGATGGAGCGAAGCGCCTGAGGGCTGGGGCAGGGAGGGAGGGGAAGGGTTTGGGAGAGGGTATCCCCCTCCCACGGTAAGAAAGATTTTGCATTTATGAATTTGAAATTGTGCAATCTGGTGCATACCTAGATAGGAAATTCGGGCTTAAGATTAACTGCATCTGGGAAAGCGTGTTATGATTTGATATATTTTTCACGAAGAAAGCAAATAATTGACGCACTAATAAATATGCACCACTCCCACATAAATATTGTATTTAGTGTCATAGACAGTTCCAACATAAACCATATATGGCTTATGTATGATCCAACAACATGGCGTACAGCCAATAATGAATCCCTGATAGCAAACACTGGTAAAAATGACGTCAAATTTACGTCGTTTTTCGTCGTGCACGTCGTCTTAGAGACGTCTGAAATTCACGTCAAAAAGTGAAGATTTTGCACCCGCGTTTACCGTCATATAGACGTCATATTTTGACGTGAAAATGACGTATTTTTTCCGAAAAGGCGTCTTTACGACGTCTTGAAGACGTCAATTTGTACCATAAATTACGCCATTTAGACGACATAAAGACGTCTTATTGGTCAATATAAGACGTGATATTTACGTCTGGATTTGACGTCATTTCCACCTTATGTACGTCGTCTTTAAGACGTCGTAAATTCACGTCAAAAAGTGAAGATTTTGCACCCGCGTTTACCGTTATATAGACGTCATATTTTGACGTGAAAATGACGTATTTTTTTCCGAAAAGGCGTCTTTACGACGTTTTGAAGACGTCAATTTGTACCATAAATTACGCCATTTAGACGAAATAAAGACGTCTTATTGGTCAATATAAGACGTGCTTTTTACGTCTGGATTTGAAGTCATTTCCACCTTATGTACGTCGTCTTTAAGACGTCGTAAATTCACGTCAAAAAGTGAAGATTTTGCACCCGCGTTTACCGTGATATCGACGTCATATTTTGACGTGATAATGACGTATTTTTATCCGAAAAGGCGTCTTTATGACGTCTTTAAGTCGTCAATTTGTTCCATTAATTACGTTATTAAGACGACATAAAGACGTCTTATTGGTCAATATAAGATGTGATTTTTACGTATTGATTTGACGTGATTTTCACGGCGTGTACGTCGTATTAAAGACGTCATAAATTCACGTCAAAAAGTGAAGATTTTGCACCCGCGTTTACCGTCATATAGACGTCATATTTTGACGTGATAATGACGTATCTTTTTCCGAAAAGGCGTCTTGAAGACGTCTTGAAGACGTCAATTTGTACCATAAATTACGCCATTTAGACGACATGAAGACGTCTTATTGACGTCATAAAAAGGTCGTCCATACGCCAAAAATAATTGTTTAAATGTCTTTGAAAGACGTCATAATAACGTTGTAATAACGTCGTCTATACGACAAAAAATAATTGTAAAAAAATATTTTTAAAAAGACGTCACAATGACGTAATGAGGTCGTTCATACGACAAAAAATGATGGCAAAAACTAGTCTTGTAAAGACGTCATAATGACGTCTTAATATTGTCGTGCGTACGACACAAACCTTAATGGCAAAAATGGTCCTTTCAAAGACATTATAAAGACGTCATTATAAAGCCTTTTATACTACAAAATAAATACTTAAAAATTATCTTTTAATGACGTGATAATGACGTCGTTTTTACATTCTTAATATGACGAAAAAACATTGGAAAAATGGTCTTTGAAAGACGTCACAATGACGTTGTAAAAAGGTCGTCCATACGACATTAAATGATGGCAAAAACTAGTCTTGAAAACACATCATAATGACGTCATATTAACGTCGTCGTACGACACTAACCATAATGGCAAAAATAGTCTTTAAAAGACATCATGAAGACGTCAATTTTAAGACTTTTTTATGACAAAATAAATAGTGAAAAAATGGTCTTTGAAAGACGTCAACATGACGTAGTAAAAAGTTCGTCCATACGACAAAAAATGATGGCAAAAAAAATAGTCTTGAAAAGACTTCAAAATGACGTCGTAAAGTGGTCGTCCATACGACAAAAAATGATGGCAAACAATAGTCTTGAAAAGACGTCAAAATGACGTCTTAATAATGTTGTCCGTAGGACACAAACCTTAATTGCAAAAATGGACTTTCAAAGACATCATAAAGACGTCGTTATAACGTATTTTATACTACAAAATAAATACTTAAAAATAATCTTTTAATGACGTGATAATGACGTCGATTTTACATCCTTAATATGACGAAAAAGCATTGGAAAAAATGGTCTTTGAAAGACGTCACAATGACGTTGTAAAAAGGTCGTCCATACGACAATAAATGATGGCAAAAACTAGTCTTGAGAACACATCATAATGACGTCGTATTAACGTCGTCGTACGACACAAACCATAATGGCAAAAATAGTCTTTAAAAAAAATCATCATCAAGACGTCAATTTTTAGACGTTTTTATGACAAAATAAATAGTGAAAAAAATGGTCTTTGAAAGACGTCAAAATGACGTAGTAAAAAGGTCGTCCATACGACAAAAAATGATGGCAAAAAACTAGTCTTGAAAGGACTTCAAAATGACGTCGTAAAGTGGTCGTCCATACGACAAAAAATGATGGCAAAATAGTCTTTCAAAGACATCATAAAGACGTCGTTGTTACGTCTTCTATACGACAAAAATAAATACTGAAAAAGTGATCTTTAAATGACGTAATATTAACGTAATTTCTACGTCCTTCCATACGACAAAAAACAATTGGAATATGGTCTTTGAAATACGTCACATTAACGTCGTAAAAAGGGCGTCCATACGACAAAAAATGATGGCAAAAAATTGGTCTTGAAAAGACGTCAAACTTACGTCTTTATAGCGTTATTGATACGACATAAACCCGTATGGCAAAAATGGTCTTTAAACGACATTATAAAGACGTCGTTATCATGTCTTCTATACGACAATAATACATTCTTAAAAATGGTCTTTGAACGACGTTATAATGACATCGTTTTTACGTCTTCCCTACGACAAAAATAAATAGTGGAAAAATGGTCGTTTAAAGATGTTATAATGACGTCAATTTTACGTCTTTTATACGACATAAGTCATCATGTCAAAAATGGTCTTTAAAATACGTCATAATGACGTCGTATTCTGATCGTTTGTACGACATATGACGTGTTTACCAGTTTACGACCAAATTAAGACGTCATAAAGACGTCAGTCTGCTATCAGGGCTGATTAGAAATGAAATTGGTCCGTCGAGTCATTGATGAGTGACCACACATCAAAGGTAAAATTGTCACTTTTTTACTCTTGTGACTTTTGAAAAGTGACATTTTTTGCCTTTTATTTGTGCTCAGCCATGCATTGCATGGCGGATCAAGTTCATTTTCGCGGAGACGTTTAGCCAATAAGTTTAGAAACATTCCTACCAAGTTATGTTGCTAAAACCTTATTTTTTTTTAAAGTTACACTATTTTGATTAGGGGGGGGGGGGGGGTTCTTTGTTGTGTTTAGACCGCGGGCCGTCGATCGAAATTCGTTCGAAGGGTGCCTCACCTCCCATATCAATCTTATTTATACATAACAGTGTACATAAATATAATATAATTACTTTCCGAAACTCGTCAAGCTCAAAAGTTGCACATTTTTTTCAAAAAGTGGAAACAAATTGACAAAAATTACAACACTCTTTGGAAATGTATCCAATCCCAGTGCATCTTCCATTGTAACGTAACGCGATCCCAATAGCAAGAGCCAATCAGATTGCTTGTTTTATCGTTAAGCTAAATTATATGATGTACGTTATATCAACATGCTCCTCCCGCCGGGCCTTCGGGGCACTGGTCGGCTACAAAAGGAGGCACCAGGGAGGCACAAACACAAACGTCACCAGCATGAATATCTTGTTTCTGTTTTATTTTCTACATTTGTGGTAAACTGAAGAAAGGACTACCTCCCAGATTCATGCTGATGGCGATAGCATTATGCCTCAGGTGTAGCCTATCTTGTATATGCCACAGTATGCAATGTGTTGTGCACTATGGCATATTATGGAGATTAGTAAAAAATAAAATATTCAATACAAGAAAAATATGCAATTCAAACTCACCTTCACAGATGTAAATCCATACCTGAATAATACTTTATCCATAGGTGGTTTTATTCTTAATTTTGGTCCACTTTTCTACCAGAAATCGGGTTATTTCTGTACTCATCAACTCTACACAAAAGGTGTTATCATCATCACAGACGTAGATATACAACTTATTGGTCTCTACTGGCCACAGAGGGCGCCAGACTATGAATCACCATAGGGCCAATGCATTATCTGTACTTGATGTATGTATTGCTGGCAGTGGGGGACTGCAATCATAGGCAGGAAGTTTGGATCGTTTTTCCTAAATTATTTTTGGATTTTTTAAATCTGGATTTTAATTTTCTACCAAGAGGTATGACTCCCTTTTAGATGTTTATCACAGTAAAGACTAATTCTAGTGATACATATCACAATTGTCTGCATTGTGATGACTTTCTAGTTTAGCATATCAGTATTGATTTTTCCCACACTGGAAACACTACATATCATTGCAAGGGGCTTATAGAGTAAGCCCCTTGACTTGCAGGGGTGATTATGCCTCCCTGTCACCTCAGAGCTAAGGCGGCAATTATATAGCCTGTTAATCTTCGTTAGCCGAAGTGCTAGCGGCGTATCGGTCTATTTTCGTAAAATTATTTTTCAACTTCAAATGTGTTTTTGGTAATTTGTCAAAGTGGTACTCATTTCTTATCTCTTTAGAATTAATTCGTCTAAATGAATTAATTTACTGTGAGTTGAAAATTCCATGTTTACAACAAAATTCAGATAAAGTTTTGTGTCATCACATCGCATAAAAATACACTTTTACCATAACGATAAAACAAGCAATCTGATTGGCTCTAGCTTATGGAACACCGTTACGTTCTAATGAGAGATGCACTGGGATTGGATTATTTTTCAGAGAGTGTTGTAAAAATTTTGTTTCCACTTTTTGAAAAAAAAATGTGCATCTTTTGAGTTTGACGAGATTTAAATTCATGTTCAGTGATTTTTTCACTACCCCCATGCCCAAATTCAGATAGATACCAGAGGTGAGGCACGAAAGTCAAGAAATAAGGCGATTTTCACGGTTCTGCCCGCGTTCTAATACTCAACTCGGGAAAGTCATATGAATATAAAACTGCGTTTATAATAATTGATCATGATAAACCCTAATCCCTAACCCCAGACATCACTTTTTACCATGTACATCTAGATAAAATTTTACACAGAAAAAAATGCGGTGTGATATTATTAGCACATTATAAGTGTCCTCTATACTTAAAGGTAACGTTGAGTATTGGTCAAACTTAAAGGGGACCACCAGGCAAAGGACAACACATTATTATATGTTTTGGTACCGTTTTGTGATATCAAGTAGATACCCAACATTTTGCAAATGGTTGTGTAATTCATAAACAAAGCAATTAATTTCCACCACTTACGGAACCACCGCTATTTCCTGGTTCCATACGGTCCAAGCATTTGCGAGTGCGCCAATGCTTTCACGCGTACGTCAATAGATTCCCGAATGATTAATTCCCTCTGCACAGTGCGCTCTGGCTCTGCACGCATATAGTCTACGCAATTCAGACCGCATGAACGCATGGTTGAGAATGGTGATGCGTTTTCCAATTATATATTTTTGTCTGAAAACATATTTTGGTGAACTTGTTGAAAGAATGGAATACTACAGATGGTACTTTTCTATAATAAGAATATTATTTTTGGGTGGTGGTAACCAAAACCTGCACGATTACGGTACAAACTAATAGTTATAACTTCAACATGCTCGAAAAGTATACACAATTACAAACGACAAAGTAAAACCCCTGTTATCATTTAAAAAGAGCCGTTACAACTCAAGAGTCAAATTAACTCTAGCGAGAAGCGCTAGCGTTCTAGGTCCTCCTAATACGGGACTGTAATGCGCGATAATAGTTACCGCGCATATTCATGTGTATCGCAAGCGCCGTTCGCCTTTCGCATCGGCGGCCATCGCGATCATATTTCGTTCTAAATTCTGTTCGGAGTCGCGCTAACACATGGAGAGAAGTCGAGGAGGCGCATATATCACTGATTTTGTGCGGAATGGAGGGAAAATCATAATTTTAATCCGCCCGATAGTTGGATCACATAATGGAGAGTGAATTGGTGGTTAGTACCGTATCATATGTATAGTTTTAAGCACAATTAGTGTGCTTACAAATATTAATGTTCAGTCCCGTATTAAGAGGACCTAGAACGCTTGCGCCTCGCGCTAGCGTACTCTTAAAGTGATACCCGGACGTCAATCACTTTTATAAATATTTTGAAAGCAATTTTACAACAATTAGAGCATTTTAATGGGAATTATTATTATTTCCCATGTTTTTTTCGATGATCTTTCATATGGAATTGAAATCAACCAAATCCGTTACAATTAATTTGGGGGGCACTTTGGAAATTACCAATACTCAAGGTTACCTTTAATTGATGTCCGATGTAAATATTTGTCGTCTGCAATGCTCATTTAAAAAAATCAAGGAGTCTAGCAAACTTGGTGACGGAGCTGCTAATCCACGCATTTCATGGAGGTTGAATATTTTCACTCAAATCAAGGAAAGTCTGGATGCAAAACCATGGAAACGCTAATCTCAAGTATACCTCCCTATGAAAATGTCAATCGGAACGAACAAACATTTGTCCACCTGCAAGATAGGTTTAGGACCCATTCAAATAAGCCTTAATTTGTTGATAATGGCGGCTTTGAACAGTAAGTAAACAATTTTAATTTGTAATCCATTGTATACTAATACTATCTCTGTTGATATAATCGTCTATATCAAGTGCAAGCTTCCTATAAACCAACTTACACTAGTATTCATTATTCATCATCAATATTCATCATCATTCACATTCAAATTGTATTCAACGTCTCGGTAAACTTCCCACTTTTGGACAAAAACAACATACAGAGCCATGTACATAGGCGCATATTGTCGAACATTTACGGTAGTAGATCCTCCGGTTCATATTTTCAGACAATGAAAATAGCACAACATTCATGTAGTTATGACGGTCCCAAATGTGGGAATACTTTCAATAATCATAATCAACAATGTAAATTCACTCGATATGTTTAACCAACAACAAAAAAGAATTTGCATTGCAATCTGATAAAACCTCTTAAATTGAGATTGATAAACCGTTGCGTATGGAGAACACGATCTTTACTGTTTACCAAAACAAAAATCGCGTGGGCCGGTCTCTCTCTCTCGACCTGCTGTGATATTCGATCAGACGTTTTACGCGCATGAAAGCGTGCAACGTATAACCGTGAACTCGCTCATAGAGTCTGCACTTCCCTAGCTCGCGCCTATCAATGTCACACGCTCTCTCGAATACCAACGAACCCGCGGTGATTTCCATGCTTCCCAGGATCCAGTGGCTACGAACCGGCTTATAGGAGATTGTCATAATCACGGGCGTCGATCCGTCATTGATACCCATTGATCAGGGGGGATGATCCATTCATCCATCCCCCCCTGATGAATGGATATTACGTAAGTATCGACGCCCATGGTCATAATCATAAAGGTGTATATAGTTTTCCATATTCAGCTCTTTGGACAAATTATATATATGACGTTACACACGTTATGCCACGGCATACATATTCATGTGCTCTTCTTCAGCACATAAGGATATATTGAGTCAATATGGCGGATGTGACTGGAATTCAGACGTTGATCGCAGAGGCAGAACAGCTTACAAAGGAATATGTACACGACTTGAAGGTAGACCATATCTCAACTTCTTTGTATTACGAAAGGTGTCTTTAATTGTACACTTGTTGACAAAATGTATCTCCTTCGATTCCCATACAAAAATACACGTTGCCCCATTTAACATGACGCTTAGTTTTTATGTAACATATAAATATCGCGAATGTAGAAATAGTGCAATTCACCAATATACTAAGTGTTAAATGAAACTCTTCGCACGTTTGATAGTAACTAATTAAACAAAAAATATTGCATAGATTATATCCATATCGAAGCAGAAGCTAGCTGAAAAGGTTACATTTATGTTGAGTGTATTCGTGTGGCGTAATTTACACTTAAAGTGATCTATTAAAGGGAGCGTTGAGTATTGGTATTTTCCGAAGTGCCCCCCAAACAAATTAATTGTAACTGATTTGGTTGATTTCAATTCCATGTGAAAGATCATACAAAAAAACATGGGAAATAATAATAATTCCCATTCAAATGCTCTCATTGTTGTGAAATTTGCTTTCAAAATATTATATAAAAGTGATTGTCACCGGCAATCAGATTTGACCCTAACTCAAAAGAACGCTAGCGCGAAGCGCTAGCGTTCTAGATCCTCCTAATACGGGACTGAAAATTAATATTGTTTGTGCACGCTAATTGTACTTAAAACTATACATATGATACGGTACCTACCACCAATTCACTCTCCAATATCGGGTGGATTAAAATTATGATTTTTCCCTCCAGTCCGCTAACAATCAGTGATTTATGCGCCTCCTTGACTTCTCTCCGTGTGTTAGCGCGACTCCGAACATATATGCACAGTAACTATTACCGCGCATACAATGGGTGATTTCAAGTATGGTGTTTAAATCTGGTGTTAGTGTTTATTAAACACTAAATCGGGCTTAAACACCATACTTGAAATGACTTAGTGTTAGGATGGTGTTAACGTGATGACCTCTGATTTCACCGTTGTACAAACTTCCGTTTCCGACTGGCGGTGTTTATTGATATGGCAATATACTATCAGAGATGGTGTTGAGCTAGTGTTAGTGTTTATTAAACACTAACTGCAGCCTTAACACCGTACTTGAAATGAGTTGGTGTTAGAGGTTTGACCTCGTATTTCCGGCAGTGGCACGTTGTTGCTGGTGTTTAGCGTCGTCTGCTAATCTGCCCGATAGTGTTAGTGTTGAGCATGTATACGCAAAACTCCATAGAGATAACAACTTCCATAGGGATCGAAATGAAAGTCATTTCAAGTACAGATCAAGCTGGTGTTAGTGTTACTGTTGCTAGGTGGGCATTAAAATCACAATTCTGAACTGAAATGGTGGTGTTTTTGTTTGTCTGAGCATGTAAAAAGGGTGTCAACCTAGATAATTGTTGAAGTTTTACTTAAGTGAAGATTATGAAACGCAATGCAAATCTTATTTTTTAAATTAATGTATTGATTTGAATATCTATAGTAATTTAAAGAAATAAGGTCATACAATTCATATTTTCATTATTATATAATCAAACATTAGTTTTCACTACATAAATTCTTTAGACCATTTGGAATAATAATACAACAAAGCAAAATTTGAATAGCCAGGTTCTTCCTTATGTTTATATTGTTGTTAACATTAATTATTTTATGTATTTCTTGTCTAATTATACACCCGCCACCCCCCCCCCCCCCCTCCCCCGAAAAAAGTCACTAAGCACTGGGAATTGTCTGTACATCTTTGACATTTTATTACAGTGAACTTATAATTGAGTTAAAAACTGTAGTAAATTTGTTGTGAATAATGGCTAAAAAAAAAAAAATAATAAAAAAAATAACCACACCGGGGACTCGAACCCACTTCTATGATTTATCTGGTTAAGTGATACACGTGCGACAGGTCTTAACCCACTCGGCCACCAAGCACCTAGTGATCACGTGATCGATTTTAATAAAGTATATCATGTTACATACTATGTATTAACTCGGAACTTGCTACCGTGCTGTCACCGGGATTTATGCCTACATCTTCGGCTATGCAAACCGTTAACGCTAGCCAAATGTCTCAGCGCGCGACGGGCATTCAATTTTTAGAAGAGAGTCACGCACATTTCTTGCGAGTTTAGTTACAAATTTCACTAAAAATAGGGAATATTCACTAAAATCGTATCGACCAAGTGAATGGTTTGAATGTTTTTTTTAAATTATAGTATTCAATACATGTATGTGGTAAATCTTCATTACGGCTTGCTCTCTAATTCGTAACCATGTAAGCGTTTTCGTTACCATTTTAAGGGTGTTCGCGTGATTTTGTCTCTGGTGTTGACAAACACTAGCGATACTGATCGATTACTACTCAAGGTCATCACGATTAAAAAGTTCGTGACCTTAGATGCTTAATCTGGAAGCTGGTGTTTAGCTCAGATTAGAGGCAGTTTTTCACCCTCAACACTAACACTAACCCCAACACCATACTTGAAATCACCCAATGTGTATCGCAAGCGCCGTTCG
This sequence comes from Echinarachnius parma, assembly GCA_037951105.1. Taxonomy (NCBI): domain Eukaryota; kingdom Metazoa; phylum Echinodermata; class Echinoidea; order Clypeasteroida; family Echinarachniidae; genus Echinarachnius; species Echinarachnius parma. Next base: position 111,745 of record JBAMJV010004511.1, read on the forward strand.
CTGTTCATATCGGCGGCCATCGCGATCATCAAAATATGTTCGGAGTCGCGCTAACCCAGCAAACACAAAACGTTTTCAGAACATTTACAGAACGTTCTTATTAGGTTCCGTACGTCTTCGTCCTTATCAAACGTTTAAAAAACGTTTATAAACGTCTAAGTTGGAATTTTATATTTGCCGCAAAACACAGGTTTGTTTTAAGACGTTCGGAAAACGTTTTTTGGACGTTCCAAATTAAACGTCCTTGGATATGTCCTGTAAAACGTTTACAGAACGTTTACAGAACGTTTTATTCAGACGTATTTTGTTTAATGTTGAAACGTTTTATAAATATGTCCAAATATAATATTTCTTTAAAAATACCAGCTGGCAGAATTGAACAAAATAATAGAAAACATATTGTGACATTATTACAAAAAAAAAGAGAACTACATATAAGCTTAGGTGTGCCCCCCTCAAATAATGTGTGTAATTCCCCTCCCCCCACGCCAGCCCCCCCCCCCCCCCCCCCCCCCACCGCTCCCAATCAGTCCGACCACGCTACGCCACTTATGCTCCATTCAACCACGTGTATAAAAAGTGCGTACATGGGGAGCCGCGCCGCACGGTCGCTCGATCGCTCGCCCTCGGCCTCGGCCCCCGGCCCCATCCATCCCACGTACGTACACGTACGTACGCGCGCGCGCACGTATACGTCACATAATTATCGGCCATATTTACCGATTGCCGCGTGGTTTGAACTGACGTTGAGCTAGTGCATGCTGACTTCGAGATTTCAAATAATCTGCGTGATATCCGTTAGTCTGCGACAACGAGGTAAGCGTTATTTTAACATTTTGATATCTGTAATGAGTTTAAGCTTTGTTTGAGTGATTTTGAGGCATGTAAAGCGAAGTAAAACATTGATTATTTGCATTAAAAGTATGTCGCATGTGCAGGCGCGCTAGGCGCACGGCCGTTGACATTGTCATTAGGTAACTGTGATCAGCGCCGTCCTACGGACGGCGCTGTGAAGACGAGAGTCGAGACGTTGACAAATTTGGAGAAATTTTGCGACGGGTGGTTTCAAGAACTTTACATCTATTATTATTTTTTATTTTTTTAGTTCTAGACATGAATTAAACCTTCAACCTACCTTGCTTGCTATTTAATTTGTTGCAAAAGAATGATAACTTACCTCATTCTCAAATTGATGATGATGATGACTGTTATTTCCTTCGTCTTTGTTCGCTGCATGCAATGTCAGGTGACCGAAAACTCGTCGGCAATGCATAGCGCATGCGCGGGGCGATTGGTTGACTAATACAATAAGCCAGGGACTGTATGTACCGTACTCACATGTATGGTACATAGTAACAGGGCCAGGGTGCATTGCCGACAAGTTTTTGATCACCTGATATTGCATGCAGCGAACAAATTCGGAAACCATTTTCGTCACTTCTGTAATCCTGCCAGTTTTATAGTAAATTTCAGTATAAATAAAACGAATAGAGCATCAGACATTTTACGATTTGGATCATTGATGCCCAGGCCATGCATAACATTCGTAAGTATGAACCGAGATATGTTATTTAAAGTATGATATTGTTTTTTTTTTTATAAGTGTGTTTGCCGTTAAAGCCTATAAAGTGTTACCATCACGGTATACGCACCTCAGTATGCCAGGCGCCGTACTACGTACGGCGCCTGGTTAGGTTAGTCAATAGGCTGCTTTCGTATTGCTCACGTCCACTACTGAACGTGTCGAGAGTGAGTTTTTTTTGCTTGCCCGATCGTGCCACCAAACTTTGAAATATGCGTTTTTTACTGGCCCGCCATCAATTTTTGGTGGCCCCAGGCCATCGGGCCTATGCTAATTTCATATACCTATGCCTATGGGCCTATTATATAAGATATTCTAACAAAAATATCAATACACATAATGATAATCAGTCATAACAATGCTCATGAACTTCTGTTGGTACATTTATATTTAATTTTGTATTTTGTATTTATAAGAGAAAAAAATTAATGGAAAACGAATATGAATTAAAAAATATAAGAGAAAAAAAATAATGGAAAAAACGATTAATAAGAAGACAATTTGTAATCGATCGATCACATGTTATGATATAGTTTGTGATCGATCACAATTGGTTGTAGGATCGTAGCCAACAACTACTTATCGTCGCATCGGATGTCGATGCTGATATCGTAAGTTTCGGTCTTCGGATTGTCTTGAAATTTGTGTCACTTGTCAATCATCATTAGATCACCGGCGGATTCCGGAACAAAAAAATTTCGACATGACTCTGGCTAGTATACCTTTACCATTGTATGATGCATATATAATACAGTACTTACCACCGATGCACTCTCAAATATGTGATCCCACTTTGCGGTGGACTAAAATTATGATGACCCAATACACCATAAAACGACCATTAAGTCGCAACAATTATCGTGTTCATTTTCAACATTGAAATAGAAATCATCACCTTTAAAATGGTATATAATTTGTCATATTTGGACTACGCAAACCCTTTCAAAATGAATGCCAAAGGTTTGGAATAATGCTGACTCTCAAAACTTCACAAGTGACAAGAGTTAGATTTAAGACATGCTTATTCAGGAAATACCAAAATCCTAAATCTCATATTTTAATCAAAGTTTGACTATTTTGGCTAATGTAAGAGGGCATTTTGTGGTGTAAGGTCAAATACTTTTTCAAATGATACCACTTACATGTAAACCAACTTGGGATTTTTAGTAACCGAAAAACAGCGACTCATTTTGGGACAAAAACGCAACAAAAGAATGCGCTATACTATAGCATAAAAAACGTTTGGACGAAACAACCAAGTCTTGTTATTTGCGATGTGTAAGCCTGAATCTTTATTCCTATCAAATTTTTGCAAATTTAAAGGGTGTACGATGAAAAAATTCCCAAATTTTGGGTGATTTGACATGAAATGACCCACTAGCAAAATTTTGCTTCCGAAATGTTCTCTACAATCTACATGTAGTATAAAAATGCTCACGAACATGAGGTTAAACACTGATATGCAACCATTTATTGCCCTGAAGTGGATTTCAGGTTTTGTTTAAGGCTGTGAAAAAAACTAGTCATGCCGTTAGGCTCATTTACCGTAAACGCATATATTGGGTAGGTTTCCTTAAAGCATTGACCATGGACATGAAATGAAAAAAAAAAAAACAACAATTGGCTCTATTTCATATCCTATTTATTTTTGTTTGATTATTTTGTCATAAAAACATGATCCTATTATTGTATCTTCAGTTCACATGATTTTTTTTAAAATTCTTTGGTATCTCGTTATGTAGGAGTCTAGGAGATCAAAAACCATACATGAAACTTCACGCATGGAACTACCCTGTGCCAATTTTCATGAAAGTCTTCATTTTCTTTATTTTCTGGCATTTTATTATTTAACCCTATTAAGGCCGGGCTATTTGAGGTCTTCAGCAGGCCGGGGGGGGCCATTATGGCCCCCCCCTAAGATCTCGCCGCGGAGCGGCCGATCGCCGTCAAAATTTGCACGCGTGATAAGTGAAGTGTATAGAATACAATGGTAATTTTTAAAAATTTTGAAAAATTCATTAATTTGCATATTTATGGTAATTTATGCAAATAAGTCATGAAATTCATATTTTTACCCATAAATCATATATTCTTCATAATTAAACTCTGGTTTTCACTACATATATTCTTTAGAGCATTTGGAATGATACTACAACAAAAAAAATTGGAAGAGCCCGGTTCTTCCTTTTGTTTTCTATTGTTTTATTAATTTCTTATGTATTTCTTTGTTTTTTTAACTTATGTATTTTATTGTTTTTGTTGTTTATTTTATTTCTAACTATAATTTAACTGTTTTGAACCCCAAAACCAACATATAAAATGTAAACAACACCAAATATCTAATAATACACCTCATTTTATGAAAATTGATATTTCCATATGTTTTGTACACAAATCACGAAATTTAGCGATTTTCGGGCTGACATGCATAGACAAAAGGTCACGTGACTTTGTAACGGAGGGTCCGATTTTCGAAATTTTTGTTTTAAAACGTGCGCAAGACCCGAAAGAAAAAAGTCACCAAGCAGCGGCGCGTCATCTTGCAGCGTTTTGGAGCAATAAAAAAAATTCCGGAGGGGGGGGGGGGGCATTATGGCCCCCCCCCCCGGCCTTAATAGGGTTAAGGCACCGAATTGGATGACTGATAATCACAGTACCTTTTCAGATTTAAATTTCCGTCTTTTGAGTGCTTATATTTTTACGGATCAAATCATATTGAAGTAAATTAGGCTCCAAAAGAAACATCACTTCTTCAATGCAACGCTCACTAAAATCCATAGCATCAAATTAAATCATATTTAAACACAGATAAGCTATCAGTCTCCTTATGAAGCATATCTGAAAAATTGAAAGGTTGCTTTTGCAAAAAAAAGAGAAAAATGCAATGGAATCGCTACAGATCACTTTACAAAAATCACAGAAATTGCTCGCTTGATTCAGAACTTTCAATAGCTATTCATTCAACATCAAAGGCGGTTATGTAAACACCAGACTGGCTATTGTCCGTACCGAGCTCCGTGCTCGGAAGGCGAGCAGTTTCTGTGATTTTTGAAAAAATACTGTTTGTGATTTCACCTTATTGTATTCACTGTTTACTAAATCAAACATAATTTTGTTTAGATATGCTTGCTGAGGAATAATATAGCTACGCCTACAGTAATCTATGCCCAATTATGATTTATTTTTATGCTTGGGATTTTAATGAGTGTCGCTCTGAACTAAGTGATAAGTTTTTTTTTTTTTACCCAGATTAGTTGGTGTACCATAGTGTGAAGTAAATGGAAATGCCAATCTGGAAATGGTTAGAAAACCGTTTTTTACAATTGTCAATTTTTATTTAAAACTTTAATATTTGTAAGATGGAAAGTGACATGAAGCTCATATCTTCTAATCTGTTAGATGTTTTTTTTTTTCTTCATTTTTAGATGCATTTTGTGGTCATTGCTGTAGGAAAGTAGTGCTGTAACCGATCATCGGATCGGCATGCCGATCACGATCCGATCATACATGATTGGACCGTTTTTGCCGATTTCCGATCATGCAGAAAAAATCGGAAGATCGGATCGGCAAAAAAAAAAAAATCCTTTTTTTTTCTTTGGAAAATGATCCCCAAAAACATATTTTGGGAATATAAATGAATACCAAAGCAACCTATATCCATATGAATAAGCCCAAGGTAATCTTGTATGGGTATGCTTTCATTTAAAACTGATTACCTCTCCTTTTACAAAATTACTCGCGCCGGTTCTGAGCTTAGTCCCATGTGTTTCTGAAAGGTTACGCCAAATTAATCACATGGGACTAAGCTCAGAATCGGCGTGAGTAATTTTGTAAAAGAAGAGGTAATCAGTTTGAAATGAAAGCATACCCGTACAAGATTACCTTGGGCTTATTAATATGGATATATGTTGCTTTGGTTCATTTATATTCCCAAAATGTGTTTTTTGGGGATCATTTTCCAAAGAAATTTTTTTTTTTTTTTTTTTTTTTTTTTTTTAGCCGATCATCCGATCCCGATCATTGATCTGATTTCGAAGATCGATCAAATTTTGCCGATCCGATCAAACGATCCGATCATCAAGGTCAGTTACATCACTATAGGAAACCAAACTAATGTACCCATGAAGGACTACTAGTCATGCTTAAAATGAGGCTAGCAACCTGTCTAGTGTTTTTCACAGAGGATTTCAAAAACCCCTGAAAACCACTTCAGGTCAATAAATAGTTGCGTAACAGTGTTTCACCTCATATTCGCATGCATTTTTTATGCTAGATAACATTTCGGAAGCAAAATTTTACACAGGTCCAAATACAAAGAGAATCTATGTATTTTGTGTAATTTTTTCTATCCATTTTCAGATCAATTGCGAAAATGTGTGCATCATGGTCGGGGAAGAACGATTACAACAGAAGATGGATGAGGGCTCATCGTGCATTGAGAAAAAATACACACGATGATGTAACTAGCAGTAGTGAGAGTGACATACATGTAGAAGCTCAAGTTGTAGAAGATGGGGCCGAAGATCTTCGTTTTGAACCAGATGGGGAAATAGCACTTGACAATCCAATTCCAGTTAACAATGATGATGATTTCAGTGATGGCGATGTTAGTGCTGATACACCAATATCTTCTGAATCAGAAAATGTAGATCCTCTCTTATCATCTGATTCGGAGAACGAACAGAATTCAGATCACTCGGATGTAGAGTCACACATGAATGTACGAGACGAGTTGGCAAAATGGGTGAATGACTACCAAGTAAAACATAATGCAGTTGATGATCTCCTGAAAATCTTGCAGAGGCACGGACACCAAGATTTACCAGCCACAGCTCGTACATTGGTCCAAACTCCTAAAACTGTGGAGACAGACATTGCATCAGGAATGGAATATGTATACCTGGGAGTTAGTGAACAACTATCCAAAGCGTACAAGACATGTAAAGCAAACATTGATGATGCTGACTCTATCCATCTTGCCATGAATATTGACGGAATTCCTCTCCACAAGGACACATCAAAAAGTTTGTGGCCAATACTGTGCTCTATCACAAATGTAACTCCTGTACATGTGTTTCCAGTGGCATTGACATATGGCCCTTCAAAACCTGAAAATCTTGATTTTCTTCAGGATACGGTCAGAGACTTGGGTGAAATGTTGACAAATGGTCTCTCTGTGGATGGGAAAGTTATCGAAGTGTCCCTCAAGTGCATCGTTTGTGATGCTCCTGCCAAAGCTATGGTGAAGGGTACCAAGCAGTATTCTGGATACCATGGGTGTGACAAGTGTAACCAGAAGGGAGAATGGCTGGGCAGGATGACTTACCCTAGGACAAGTAATTTGCAGAAGAGAACCGATGACTCTTTTCGGGCCAAAGAAGATGAAGAACACCACAAAGCGGATACGCCATTCTGTGAACTACCAATTGATATGGTCAAATGCTTTCCACTGGACTACATGCATCAATCATGCCTGGCGTTATGAAGAAATTAATCCTCATTTGGATTCGAGGAAAAGGAAGATTACGGAACTACAAATTATGTGCTGCGCAAGTACAAAGCATTAGTGAGAAACTTGTTGAGCTAAGGGATTGTATCACCAGTGATTTTCAACGAAAGCCTCGCCCTTTTTCCGAAATTGATAGATGGAAAGCAACAGAGCTACGTCAGTTTCTCCTATACACGGGGAAAATTTGCCTAAAAGGAGTATTGCCAGCAGCGTCCTACAATCTTTTCATGGCTCTAAGTGTTGCTACTTGCATTTTAGTCAACCAGAATCTCTCTGAAGAGTACCACGCATTTGCAGAAGATCTACTGATTTACTTCAATGACCAGGGATGTGCTTTGTATGGACAGGAGTTTCTCGTGTACAATGTCCACAGTATGGTACACTTGGCGGATGAAGCACGTGAATTCGGAGATTTGAACACTTGTGCTGCATTCCCTTTTGAGAATTACCTTCAGTACATGAAAAAGCTAGTGAGATCTGGCAAACGGCCTATTGTCCAAATTGTCAAAAGACTATGTGAGGTTGAACAATTTCAAAGTGCACCAACACAACCAAAAGCTTCAGTTGTATCTACGAAGAAACCCAATAATTGCTATGTTCTTAGCGAATCTTCATGTTGTGAGGTACAAGAGGAAACCAACGAAACGAGCGAAGATGATCAACTCTTCCTTTGTAGGATCTACACCAACAGTGAAAATGCCTTCACTTCACCTTGTAATTCTAAGATAATTGGTGTACACAAAGTCAGCAAACGCAACACCAGAATGCAGATGGTCCCACACCGATCCCTGAAGAAGAAAGCATTGAAGTTCGAAGCTGATAGAAATACATTCATCTTCATGGCATTGTTACATTGCTGATCAAATAAATGGTAAATTTGAACACAAGAAAATGTACAGTCAACTTTGCTTTGTGGGACCAAGAGAATTTGTTTAACTTAAACGATGTACAGGGTATATTGTGTGCATGGTGAAAAATTGGGACTTTTTAAGTTTTTATTTTGTTTGACTTTTTCGAGTTCGACTTGGGCGAAGATGACTGTATACACTGTATCTCGTCTCTCAAGATAACAACAAACCTCACACTTGCATGTATTATAGCCTGGTTATCTTGACTATTGTGTTCCTCCATATATATCTGAGTTAATACATAGTGATTTGCAGTCTTGCAGAGCAGATAACAAAATAACAGTTCATGAACATTTATCCAAAATCCTATTCTATTTTACTTCAAAATATTCACTTTCAACCTTTAGCATCCTATTCTACACCAAATCTGATTATTGTCACAACCTAATTTGACTTGATACTCAAAAACAAGTTATCATAAAGTTTTATTGCTTGACCGGTATATTTGCTTTCTAATAAGAAGTCAAATTCAGTTACATGTAACTTCCACCTTTCAATGCAGACATTTCCCTTTACTAATCAAGAAATATTGTTTGTTCCTTATTGGTCATTTACATGTACTGTGCAGATGGGTGAATATGCAGTCGTTTTGTTTAAAGACGAACATACAGTCGCGTTGGTGTCTACATCATGGATCGAGCGGGAGGACGACGCACAGTGGGCCAGGTGTGAGCAAAAGTGCGCCAAAATAGTCACTTGGTCATGGAAATGAAATTGCTTTTTTTCATGTTTTTAGCAAAGAATACAACCTGTAGAACATCTCCGAACAATATTTCTTCTCGATATTTATTTTAAGTGGGTCATTGTTCTTCACAAAGTCCAGAAATGTTGATTTTAGGGAACACATTGTGTTAAATGCAATATTGCGTTTTTTCATGATATTTGCCAAACGGCTTGCTTAATAGACTTAAAATTTGAAATGCTCGTTTTATAATAGTTATCCTAAGTAATCATACATTTTAAAGCTAAACTGTGAGTTATGTCGGAATTTATGTTTAGCAGAATCCTACAAATAATGGGAGAAAATCGATGTTTTTTTTCATGCGCAAAAATGGTCAACATTGCTGCCGATTGCTGCGCTAAAAATATCATGATTGCCTTCCTTACAATAAATGCTTTACTTTGATACCACATTTGTCTGCCACCATCTGCCACCTTATGAGTAAGAAGTGGTTTTCCAACCACATGTTCGCCCTTTTTTTGCCGAAATCGCTCTTTTTTTGCGAAAGAGCGCGCCGTGCGCTCATACCAACGAACGTTGAGGGCGTATATCACGTTAGTACTTCAATGGCTCATACATAGACAAACTACATAATATACAGTTGTACAGAGGATTTCAAAAACCCCTGAAAACCACTTCAGGTCAATAAATAGTTGCGTAACAGTGTTTCACCTCATATTCGCGTGCATTTTTTATGCTAGATAACATTTCGGAAGCAAAATTTTACACAGGTCCAAATACAAAGAGAATCTATGTATTTTGTGTAATTTTTTCTATCCATTTTCAGATCAATTGCGAAAATGTGTGCATCATGGTCGGGGAAGAACGATTACAACAGAAGATGGATGAGGGCTCATCGTGCATTGAGAAAAAATACACACGATGATGTAACTAGCAGTAGTGAGAGTGACATACATGTAGAAGCTCAAGTTGTAGAAGATGGGGCCGAAGATCTTCGTTTTGAACCAGATGGGGAAATAGCACTTGACAATCCAATTCCAGTTAACAATGATGATGATTTCAGTGATGGCGATGTTAGTGCTGATACACCAATATCTTCTGAATCAGAAAATGTAGATCCTCTCTTATCATCTGATTCGGAGAACGAACAGAATTCAGATCACTCGGATGTAGAGTCACACATGAATGTACGAGACGAGTTGGCAAAATGGGTGAATGACTACCAAGTAAAACATAATGCAGTTGATGATCTCCTGAAAATCTTGCAGAGGCACGGACACCAAGATTTACCAGCCACAGCTCGTACATTGGTCCAAACTCCTAAAACTGTGGAGACAGACATTGCATCAGGAATGGAATATGTATACCTGGGAGTTAGTGAACAACTATCCAAAGCGTACAAGACATGTAAACAAACATTGATGATGCTGACTCTATCCATCTTGCCATGAATATTGACGGAATTCCTCTCCACAAGGACACATCAAAAATTTTGTGGCCAATACTGTGCTCTATCACAAATGTAACTCCTGTACATGTGTTTCCAGTGGCATTGACATATGGCCCTTCAAAACCTGAAAATCTTGATTTTCTTCAGGATACGGTCAGAGACTTGGGTGAAATTTTGACAAATGGTCTCTCTGTGGATGGGAATGTTATCGAAGTGTCCCTCAAGTGCATCGTTTGTGATGCTCCTGCCAAAGCTATGGTGAAGGGTACCAAGCAGTATTCTGGATACCATGGGTGTGACAAGTGTAACCAGAAGGGAGAATGGCTGGGCAGGATGACTTACCCTAGGACAAGTAATTTGCAGAAGAGAACCGATGACTCTTTTCGGGCCAAAGAAGATGAAGAACACCACAAAGCGGATACGCCATTCTGTGAACTACCAATTGATATGGTCAAATGCTTTCCACTGGACTACATGCATCAATCATGCCTCGGCGTTATGAAGAAATTAATCCTCATTTGGATTCGAGGAAAAGGAAGATTACGGAACTACAAATTATGTGCTGCGCAAGTACAAAGCATTAGTGAGAAACTTGTTGAGCTAAGGGATTGTATCACCAGTGATTTTCAACGAAAGCCTCGCCCTCTTTCCGAAATTGATAGATGGAAAGCAACAGAGCTACGTCAGTTTCTCCTATACACGGGGAAAATTTGCCTAAAAGGAGTATTGCCAGCAGCGTCCTACAATCTTTTCATGGCTCTAAGTGTTGCTACTTGCATTTTAGTCAACCAGAATCTCTCTGAAGAGTACCACGCATTTGCAGAAGATCTACTGATTTACTTCAATGACCAGGGATGTGCTTTGTATGGACAGGAGTTTCTCGTGTACAATGTCCACAGTATGGTACACTTGGCGGATGAAGCACGTGAATTCGGAGATTTGAACACTTGTGCTGCATTCCCTTTTGAGAATTACCTTCAGTACATGAAAAAGCTAGTGAGATCTGGCAAACGGCCTATTGTCCAAATTGTCAAAAGACTATGTGAGGTTGAACAATTTCAAAGTGCACCAACACAACCAAAAGCTTCAGTTGTATCTACGAAGAAACCCAATAATTGCTATGTTCTTAGCGAATCTTCATGTTGTGAGGTACAAGAGGAAACCAACGAAACGAGCGAAGATGATCAACTCTTCCTTTGTAGGATCTACACCAACAGTGAAAATGCCTTCACTTCACCTTGTAATTCTAAGATAATTGGTGTACACAAAGTCAGCAAACGCAACACCAGAATGCAGATGGTCCCACACCGATCCCTGAAGAAGAAAGCATTGAAGTTCGAAGCTGATAGAAATACATTCATCTTCATGGCATTGTTACATTGCTGATCAAATAAATGGTAAATTTGAACACAAGAAAATGTACAGTCAACTTTGCTTTGTGGGACCAAGAGAATTTGTTTAACTTAAACGATGTACAGGGTATATTGTGTGCATGGTGAAAAATTGGGACTTTTTAAGTTTTTATTTTGTTTGACTTTTTCGAGTTCGACTTGGGCGAAGATGACTGTATACACTGTATCTCGTCTCTCAAGATAACAACAAACCTCACACTTGCATGTATTATAGCCTGGTTATCTTGACTATTGTGTTCCTCCATATATATCTGAGTTAATACATAGTGATTTGCAGTCTTGCAGAGCAGATAACAAAATAACAGTTCATGAACATTTATCCAAAATCCTATTCTATTTTACTTCAAAATATTCACTTTCAACCTTTAGCATCCTATTCTACACCAAATCTGATTATTGTCACAACCTAATTTGACTTGATACTCAAAAACAAGTTATCATAAAGTTTTATTGCTTGACCGGTATATTTGCTTTCTAATAAGAAGTCAAATTCAGTTACATGTAACTTCCACCTTTCAATGCAGACATTTCCCTTTACTAATCAAGAAATATTGTTTGTTCCTTATTGGTCATTTACATGTACTGTGCAGATGGGTGAATATGCAGTCGTTTTGTTTAAAGACGAACATACAGTCGCGTTGGTGTCTACATCATGGATCGAGCGGGAGGACGACGCACAGTGGGCCAGGTGTGAGCAAAAGTGCGCCAAAATAGTCACTTGGTCATGGAAATGAAATTGCTTTTTTTCATGTTTTTAGCAAAGAATACAACCTGTAGAACATCTCCGAACAATATTTCTTCTCGATATTTATTTTAAGTGGGTCATTGTTCTTCACAAAGTCCAGAAATGTTGATTTTAGGGAACACATTGTGTTAAATGCAATATTGCGTTTTTTCATGATATTTGCCAAACGGCTTGCTTAATAGACTTAAAATTTGAAATGCTCGTTTTATAATAGTTATCCTAAGTAATCATACATTTTAAAGCTAAACTGTGAGTTATGTCGGAATTTATGTTTAGCAGAATCCTACAAATAATGGGAGAAAATCGATGTTTTTTTTCATGCGCAAAAATGGTCAACATTGCTGCCGATTGCTGCGCTAAAAATATCATGATTGCCTTCCTTACAATAAATGCTTTACTTTGATACCACATTTGTCTGCCACCATCTGCCACCTTATGAGTAAGAAGTGGTTTTCCAACCACATGTTCGCCCTTTTTTTGCCGAAATCGCTCTTTTTTTGCGAAAGAGCGCGCCGTGCGCTCATACCAACGAACGTTGAGGGCGTATATCACGTTAGTACTTCAATGGCTCATACATAGACAAACTACATAATATACAGTTGTACAGAGGATTTCAAAAACCCCTGAAAACCACTTCAGGTCAATAAATAGTTGCGTAACAGTGTTTCACCTCATATTCGCGTGCATTTTTTATGCTAGATAACATTTCGGAAGCAAAATTTTACACAGGTCCAAATACAAAGAGAATCTATGTATTTTGTGTAATTTTTTCTATCCATTTTCAGATCAATTGCGAAAATGTGTGCATCATGGTCGGGGAAGAACGATTACAACAGAAGATGGATGAGGGCTCATCGTGCATTGAGAAAAAATACACACGATGATGTAACTAGCAGTAGTGAGAGTGACATACATGTAGAAGCTCAAGTTGTAGAAGATGGGGCCGAAGATCTTCGTTTTGAACCAGATGGGGAAATAGCACTTGACAATCCAATTCCAGTTAACAATGATGATGATTTCAGTGATGGCGATGTTAGTGCTGATACACCAATATCTTCTGAATCAGAAAATGTAGATCCTCTCTTATCATCTGATTCGGAGAACGAACAGAATTCAGATCACTCGGATGTAGAGTCACACATGAATGTACGAGACGAGTTGGCAAAATGGGTGAATGACTACCAAGTAAAACATAATGCAGTTGATGATCTCCTGAAAATCTTGCAGAGGCACGGACACCAAGATTTACCAGCCACAGCTCGTACATTGGTCCAAACTCCTAAAACTGTGGAGACAGACATTGCATCAGGAATGGAATATGTATACCTGGGAGTTAGTGAACAACTATCCAAAGCGTACAAGACATGTAAACAAACATTGATGATGCTGACTCTATCCATCTTGCCATGAATATTGACGGAATTCCTCTCCACAAGGACACATCAAAAATTTTGTGGCCAATACTGTGCTCTATCACAAATGTAACTCCTGTACATGTGTTTCCAGTGGCATTGACATATGGCCCTTCAAAACCTGAAAATCTTGATTTTCTTCAGGATACGGTCAGAGACTTGGGTGAAATTTTGACAAATGGTCTCTCTGTGGATGGGAATGTTATCGAAGTGTCCCTCAAGTGCATCGTTTGTGATGCTCCTGCCAAAGCTATGGTGAAGGGTACCAAGCAGTATTCTGGATACCATGGGTGTGACAAGTGTAACCAGAAGGGAGAATGGCTGGGCAGGATGACTTACCCTAGGACAAGTAATTTGCAGAAGAGAACCGATGACTCTTTTCGGGCCAAAGAAGATGAAGAACACCACAAAGCGGATACGCCATTCTGTGAACTACCAATTGATATGGTCAAATGCTTTCCACTGGACTACATGCATCAATCATGCCTCGGCGTTATGAAGAAATTAATCCTCATTTGGATTCGAGGAAAAGGAAGATTACGGAACTACAAATTATGTGCTGCGCAAGTACAAAGCATTAGTGAGAAACTTGTTGAGCTAAGGGATTGTATCACCAGTGATTTTCAACGAAAGCCTCGCCCTCTTTCCGAAATTGATAGATGGAAAGCAACAGAGCTACGTCAGTTTCTCCTATACACGGGGAAAATTTGCCTAAAAGGAGTATTGCCAGCAGCGTCCTACAATCTTTTCATGGCTCTAAGTGTTGCTACTTGCATTTTAGTCAACCAGAATCTCTCTGAAGAGTACCACGCATTTGCAGAAGATCTACTGATTTACTTCAATGACCAGGGATGTGCTTTGTATGGACAGGAGTTTCTCGTGTACAATGTCCACAGTATGGTACACTTGGCGGATGAAGCACGTGAATTCGGAGATTTGAACACTTGTGCTGCATTCCCTTTTGAGAATTACCTTCAGTACATGAAAAAGCTAGTGAGATCTGGCAAACGGCCTATTGTCCAAATTGTCAAAAGACTATGTGAGGTTGAACAATTTCAAAGTGCACCAACACAACCAAAAGCTTCAGTTGTATCTACGAAGAAACCCAATAATTGCTATGTTCTTAGCGAATCTTCATGTTGTGAGGTACAAGAGGAAACCAACGAAACGAGCGAAGATGATCAACTCTTCCTTTGTAGGATCTACACCAACAGTGAAAATGCCTTCACTTCACCTTGTAATTCTAAGATAATTGGTGTACACAAAGTCAGCAAACGCAACACCAGAATGCAGATGGTCCCACACCGATCCCTGAAGAAGAAAGCATTGAAGTTCGAAGCTGATAGAAATACATTCATCTTCATGGCATTGTTACATTGCTGATCAAATAAATGGTAAATTTGAACACAAGAAAATGTACAGTCAACTTTGCTTTGTGGGACCAAGAGAATTTGTTTAACTTAAACGATGTACAGGGTATATTGTGTGCATGGTGAAAAATTGGGACTTTTTAAGTTTTTATTTTGTTTGACTTTTTCGAGTTCGACTTGGGCGAAGATGACTGTATACACTGTATCTCGTCTCTCAAGATAACAACAAACCTCACACTTGCATGTATTATAGCCTGGTTATCTTGACTATTGTGTTCCTCCATATATATCTGAGTTAATACATAGTGATTTGCAGTCTTGCAGAGCAGATAACAAAATAACAGTTCATGAACATTTATCCAAAATCCTATTCTATTTTACTTCAAAATATTCACTTTCAACCTTTAGCATCCTATTCTACACCAAATCTGATTATTGTCACAACCTAATTTGACTTGATACTCAAAAACAAGTTATCATAAAGTTTTATTGCTTGACCGGTATATTTGCTTTCTAATAAGAAGTCAAATTCAGTTACATGTAACTTCCACCTTTCAATGCAGACATTTCCCTTTACTAATCAAGAAATATTGTTTGTTCCTTATTGGTCATTTACATGTACTGTGCAGATGGGTGAATATGCAGTCGTTTTGTTTAAAGACGAACATACAGTCGCGTTGGTGTCTACATCATGGATCGAGCGGGAGGACGACGCACAGTGGGCCAGGTGTGAGCAAAAGTGCGCCAAAATAGTCACTTGGTCATGGAAATGAAATTGCTTTTTTTCATGTTTTTAGCAAAGAATACAACCTGTAGAACATCTCCGAACAATATTTCTTCTCGATATTTATTTTAAGTGGGTCATTGTTCTTCACAAAGTCCAGAAATGTTGATTTTAGGGAACACATTGTGTTAAATGCAATATTGCGTTTTTTCATGATATTTGCCAAACGGCTTGCTTAATAGACTTAAAATTTGAAATGCTCGTTTTATAATAGTTATCCTAAGTAATCATACATTTTAAAGCTAAACTGTGAGTTATGTCGGAATTTATGTTTAGCAGAATCCTACAAATAATGGGAGAAAATCGATGTTTTTTTTCATGCGCAAAAATGGTCAACATTGCTGCCGATTGCTGCGCTAAAAATATCATGATTGCCTTCCTTACAATAAATGCTTTACTTTGATACCACATTTGTCTGCCACCATCTGCCACCTTATGAGTAAGAAGTGGTTTTCCAACCACATGTTCGCCCTTTTTTTGCCGAAATCGCTCTTTTTTTGCGAAAGAGCGCGCCGTGCGCTCATACCAACGAACGTTGAGGGCGTATATCACGTTAGTACTTCAATGGCTCATACATAGACAAACTACATAAGATACAGTTGTACACTTTTTTCTTTGTTGACACAAGTAGCATCTATAAGAAGTCCTCTGACATTTTGTCTAAGATGATGGGACAAGCATATGGATTGTATGAAATTAGTCAATGGTAGAAGAGAGCTCAAAAATGGAAGGAAATTCACAGAAAGCGAAATTCAAGATAGCGGTGGAGAGAGATAGCAAAAGATAGAAAGAGGTGGAGAAAGAGTGAGGGGAGAGAGGGGGAGAGAAACAAAAAACAGTTTAATGACGTCAGAGAAATTTGTAAATGCTCCAATTGTGTTTCTTAAGTCCAGAAACCCCATATAAGTTCCACAAATCAGTGTAATATGAATATGTCTATGTGTTACAATGAATATTTGCCTTGTCCAATCAGAAAACAGTATTTTGATGACGTCAGAGAAATTTGTAAATGCTCCAATTGTGTTTATTAGGTACAGAAACCCCTTATAAGTTCCACTAATCAGTGTAATATGAATCTGTCTATGTGTTACAATGAGTATTTGCCTTGTCCAATCAGAAAACAGTATTTTGATGACGTCAGAGAAATTTGAAAATGCTCCAACTGTGTTTCTTAGGTCCAGAAACCCCTTATAGGTTGCACTAATCAGTGTAATCTGAACCTGTATATGTGTTACAATGAATATTTGCCTTGTCCAATCAGAGAACAGTATTTTGATGACGTCACACGGATTTGAAAATACTCCCATCGAATTCTATGGGTCTGAAAACCCTTAGTTCCTTTAAACTGGAACTTCATTAACCTTCTTCAATGAGTAATTAATTTTGGCACACTTTGAAACGGTTCTGGCCCACTGTGCGACGTAAGTCCATCAAATGATTTGCCTTTATTTTTTTTGCATTATGTATTCCGGAGGACATTTTCAAACTCTGATGTCATTCAGGAAGAAACATCAAAGAAGCAATATCTGTGGATGTTATTCAAAATCTTAAATACTATATTGCTAAAAAGTAGCATTTAATAATCATTTGAAAATAAATAATGGACATTATTGCATTTTGTTGTTTCTACAGCCACTCTCAAAAAAATCAAGCACAAATTATTATTTGTTTTAATCTAGGAGAAGTTCAGCTACTGGCCAGTACACAAGCATTCAGCGAAGGCCAGGAGACACGAAATTCCAGACAGGCAGACCTGGGGCCGACATCGAATTAGGGTCATGAGAGTGACTGGTAAGCTATATATATACACCAATAGACAGTTGGGCAATTCCTAGCAAACATTTGTTTTTTAGGCAATTGAAATAGCTCCCAAACCACCTTTTTTGTATCCATATTGTTTTTATATACCGTAAACCGGGGTGACTTTGGCCACTTTTTGAGAAGGCTGTATTTTCATCAAGTCTCACTCTTTCAAACTAATTTCTGTTTCTATTCATTACCCTATATGAATATATTTGAAACAATAAGATATTTGTTCTAAATAGTGAGGCTTGATGAAAATACAGTCGTCTCAAAAAGTGGCCAAAGTCACCCCGGTTTACGGTATCATGTTCTCAATTTCGTTTTATTATTTAAAGAAATTGATTTCCAATAATGTAGATTAACTTGAGGATTGATTTATTTGTTTTATTTTTACATACAGGCAACTATGTGAAAGCGCAGAACATCCTCAGGAAGGCAGAGGACACATCCAACCTGGAATCAGAGGACGATGCTGTGGTGCAGCAGCGCCAGACACGTGTTCCCAAGAGATACAGCAAATCTTCGAGTGATTCAGGAAGTGATGCTGGTAAGTATTTGTCTCTTGATGGTTAGTAGTCCTTGGCTCGTCCAGAGACGTATAATTTACATCTTATTTCTCGTTCTCACTAAGGAGTCTGCTTTTCTGTTCATCCCTCAAATAGACCTGCGCCCATATTCATGAAACTATGCTATCTTAGCACACTTCTATGGGCATCCATTAACATAAACATTTGTTTTTTCCTAAAGTTATGCATGATTTATGTTCCACGCACAGTGGTTATAGTTTGTTTTCATAATTTATTAATTGCTTGTTTCATTGATTACTTTGTCTCTATTAATTTTTAAAAGCATTAATTTTGAGTTGACGTTTATTGCCATGCACCCGTAGGAAAACCCCTGATTTTGACAATAAATAATAGATAATTTATTTGGGATAGCTAGACCTGCTTTGTGTCCCAGCCATGCAAAATGATGATTGATAGATGTGGCACCATTCCGGCTAAACTGAAAATTAATTTTTATCTCCTAGACATAAAATTTGCATTATCCAAAAGCTTGTTCAGTCTTTGAGAATTCTTGTCGTGTCTTGATATCCCTTTTAACATCTGCAATGTGTCTCTGTTTTTCAGATCTTGAGTCTGACCCAGAACTATACGGAGGAACAACTAAGGCTGTGGACATAGCAATGCCACAACTGAATGGGAAGTCGAAGTCCACATTTGCAGTCCCCAAATACACCAGCTCCAGCAACAACAGCAGGCCATCCACCAGCTCCAGCAACAACAGCAGGCCATCCACCAGCTCCAGCAACAACAGCAGGCCATCCACCAGCTCCAGCAACAACAGCAGGCCATCCACCAGCCCAGGGGCATCCACATCCACCTCGCCCTTGTCATCCTCGTCCCCGTCCCAACCCACAACTCCAGCAAGGGCTCGGGCTTTGGAAAGTAAGTTTTTTCAGATAGCATTTCACAAACGAAAGTTTCTGAGGGTTTTTTTTTTATCAACAGAAGATATACTGTAGAGCGTATAAACTGCAAACAACATTCGCCATTTTTACCAAGTTGCTACACTAAAATACTGTTGGATTGGATAAGAGACATTATTTCGGCATACATGTAATTTATTTTATCAACAAGGCATGGGTATAGTTTTCTTACAGAAGAGGTGCTTTTTAAAAACTTACAGTATGTGATGCTTTATTGGAACTGCCGCACAAGTGTTGTCTTTGAAGCTGGGTGATATATCTCGGAAGTGACAAAATTGGACAGCTATCAAACATATCTCGCCAAAATATCCTATTCATTTGCTGTCAAAGTTTTTAATGACTGTCATAATGCATTTTGTGTGTCTTTTTTTTTTAGGCAATTTTCAAGTGCAGGTGCTATGTACGCTCCAGAGGCTGGAGGAAGGGCAGCGGCAGCTGACACAGTTGGTAGACAAACTGCTTTTGTCTAATTAATCAGGAGTGGCCATTGATGTGGAGGATCTGAGGGAGCCGTTCACCCATCCAGTGGAGACCGAGGAGGAGTTCGATGCGCTTACATCTAAACTAGTTGACGTGGAATATCGGAAGAAGATGGTAAGTTTAGAAACATTTGAATTGTAGTGTTAAACATTATTTGATCATCCATTAACCCCATCTTAACTGGGAGGGGGGGTCAATCCCCCTCCACTTTTTGTGTGTTAATTCCGCAACGCACGCAGATATTGCTGCACCACTTCAAAGAGTCTTGCGCAACTTTTGAGACCAAATTTGCGACTAACAGATGTACCGTTCTTAAGTCATGTGACCTTTCGCAAGTGATCGTTGGCCCCAAAATCGCTAAATGTTGTGGTTTGTGTACAAATCCTATAATGATTTTTTCCTAGAATACACAAAACCTTCAATATTTTTCATTCTAATCCCTGCAATCATTTAATTTTTAGTCTAAGAATGGATGCATAATGGTCAATAATGAATTCCATTGGAAAAAACAGGTAAAAAAATAACATCAGAAATTCCCAAAACAAAGAAATACAAAAAGAAAATTTTAGCTATCATAATTTTTATGCATAGAAATCCTGTTAAATCATGAAGAATAATCATGCTCAAAATGAGCATATTCTGAACAATATTTAGGGATTCACAGACAAGAGGATTTCTGCATGAATTAGCATACTTTGCATATTTAACAGATCGTTAAAACTTGAACGCGTCGCTAATACTTCGATGAATCTCCATACAAAATTTGAGAGATCTTGGGGGGTGAGGTCAAATTGACTCTTCCCCCCCCCCCCCCCCCAGTAAACACCTGGTCTGAAATAGCCCAGTTAGAATAGGGTTAAAGTGCAGGTTTCTTTTCCACAAGTACAGTAATGGTCTAAACAAAAAAGTGAAATATCCTGAGTTTCAGACTGATACATGCCTCGATTACTTCAAAGCCAAGTAAAATAAAATTAAAGAAACATAAATGATTTTTCCAACTGAATTGTCTTCAAGTGTGTTTGTTACCAGACCTGCCAAAGGGACTATTATTACATTGATATCCAAAAGACAATATCGCTTGCATTCCTTGAGTGCGAGTTATGGTGAAATCTATAAATCCAGCAAATATCAAGCCCATTGGATAAGGTATTTTGATAAAGGATTGTGTAAATCTTTAACAAAAAAAAGATGTTACTGCATCATTGTGAGGTTTTAGCAGAAGAGACTTTCAGCGTACTGTACATGTATGTAAATGAGAGGTCTAACTTCCATTTATTTGAGAATCTGCAACAATGTAACTAGCAAAAGTACTTGTATTTTCAGATTCGCTACCTGAGCTTGGTTGGTGGGAGTGATGTGAACCAAACGGCAAGGAGAATTATGAAGAAGCTAGGAGCAAACTCTCTCTGGTCACATTTCAATGTACTGGGCAGGAAGGGCAAGCGAGGAATGAAGACGACTGCATTCTTTCCCGTTATTGTTAGTAAGTTTTGAGATTTTAAGTGATCAATTAGTGTGATTATCTAACTTCAATTTCTCTTCAATATGTTTATAATCATTGAAGTTATATATGCCCATCGGCACAATTAATTTTTATTTAAAACAAAAATTACAATGTCCTCTTAAATCAAAATGAGGGCTGGTGGAGAAGTAATTTTGCAATAAAATTTTGGCATTTTAGACTGGTAAACATACTGCATCATTCCAGTTGAATCTCATCTTAAAATACAACTTAGTCATTGAATGTAGAATTTCATTGAAAATCACAAAATTTGAGAATAAATGCATCACTAGAGAGCTAGGGGCTAAACCCCATCACAAGAATCGAAAAGAAGCGCTCTTTGCGCTAAAAAAACACAAATGTTTTGATGGTGTTGCATTTTGTGCAAGTTATTAGCAGACGATTATCTGAAAAATGGAAATATGACCTGAATCTAAATTCATATCAATGAAATACGGTGTGTTATATAATTGACAACAACATCCCATTTTGTGATGTCAAACGTGGCATTTTTGTATCTGTATAAGGCATCAAGTGAAAACTCTGGTAAACCATTAACATAATAATGTTCCTTGGGGTTTGTGCCTTTGCCTTTCAGGGGCATGCGTCAAGAATCATGTCAGTGCCAAGGAGAGTGACATCGAGGAGGTAGTTGGCGACTACCTTAAACGAACCCCCTTTCTTCCTGGAGGAAGGAAATACAAGGTAAATCCACTTTTTATGCCTCCGCCAACGAAGTGGCTGAAGACATTGGCCCGTATTCACAAAGGAGGTTTGTACAGTCCATGGTCTAAACCCTGGTTTACATCTATGGAATGCCATTGTAAACTGATGGAGAGAGAATGTAAATTCCTTACTTGTTAACAATGTTGATGGTACACATTCTCTCTCTCCATCAGTTTACAATTGGCATTCCATAGATGTAAACCGGGGTTTAGATCATGGACTGTACAAACCTCCTTTGTGAATACGGGCCATGATGTTTTTGGGTTGTCCGTCCCGTTTTCGTTCTCACGATATCTCAAGAACTCGTTGACGGATCAACTTCAAACTTGGTATGAGTGTACATATTGGGGTAACAATGATCTGATTTAGGAATAAAGAATATTTTGCAAAAGAATACCAAATAAATTGAAAAATGGTTAAAGGGAACTCTATCCTAGAGGTTTCACACTTTCAATCAACTGAGATACAATTGAACAACACTTTTAAAAAGGGTCTGAATGAAATTAAAGGGACTGGTAACATTGTCCAAATCCTCAAAATAGAATTTTAATTCTAGCAGTTCCATCATACCTTGTTATATTCGTATTTAACATCATGGGACAGGTTTTGGTTTGTCAAATTTCCCTTTTGTTACAAAGATGTAAGATCAAAGTATTCAGATAATAAAACTGCTGGAGTTTTGAAACCGTGTATAAAGTTAGTGAATATCACTTTGAATTTGTACTCATAACTACATGCAATGTCCATTCGACTTGAAATTTAAAGGGATCTAGTAACTTTGTTGACATGTGCTAGAAGTGATGATTTATTACAAATGGTTTTGTTTATGGATATTTCGGCCGTTTTTGATCATATGAAGTTTATTCTGCCACTAAAATTATATGCTCTTTTAAATTTGACATTCAGTTTTTCATGATCTCACAAAAAATATATATATTTTGTGTAGTGCCCTTTCTACCAAAATTCAACTATCCCTTTAAGTTGCAAAACAAAGGTGTTTTTCTATGTTCGGAATATTGTTTGCTTGCTCTCAATTGCAGAAACCAGACGGTGTCATCGAGGAAGCTGTGGCCAACGCTGTCACTGAGGAAGCCATCGCCAACGCTATCACTGAGGAAGCCGTCGCCAACGCTGTCACTGAGGAAGCCGTCGCCGAGCAAGCTTTGGCCGATGGAGAGGATTCCGAAATGGATTATTGAGAGGTGTTTTTTTCATCATTTGTGACCTTACAAAACGACCATCTGGGGAAATGATTATGCTGATTTTTAAATTGCATGACAGAATTTATTACCTTGAAAATAGTACATAATTTTTCATATTAAGGCAAACCCTCTGAAAATGAGTGCCAAATATTTTGAAAATGGCTTTAGCAGTTTTGAAAGAAGGGAGAAGTGGGCCACTTCTCATATCAGCGTCCATTCACACATTGTTATCTGATAATTAGTATGATGAAAAACGTACTTAAGCATGATTTCTGATGATCAAAATTTCATTCAAGATAATTTCATTCAGGAAATATAAAAATCCTCCTATTAAAACCAAATTTGACTATTTTTAGCTAATAATGGAGAAACTTTATCAGCGACATAACGGTCGTTTTGTTGGTGCATGGTCATATTTGTTAATGCAACTATCTTGTTGAGAATGCAAGACAAAGTTGTATAGGTCTGTAAATATATTACTTTTTGTAAGGATGCTGAAACCAAAGTTGCTATGTGTGTGCTGCCAAATTCTATTTATTTATAACCCAACTCGTTTCTATCAGTTTATTGTAAATAAACTAATAAACTAGTACGTAATTTTTCATATTCATGCAAGGCAAATCATCTAAAAATGAGTGCCAACTATTTAGAAAATGGCTTTAGCAGTTTTAAAAGGGAGAAACGTGCCACTTCAAAGATCAGCGTCCATTCAAGCGCTGTAATCTGATAATTTGTATTTGATGAAAAAACATACTTAAGCATGATTTCTGGTGATCAAAATTTCATTCAAGGTAGATTAAGATACCTTCATTCAGGGGAAATGCAAACATCCTAAAACTCCTATTGAAACCAAATTTGACAATTTCAGCTAATAATGGAGAAACTTTATCAGGGACATTTGGTGCATCTTTTTGGATTGAATTGCCAACATCTTGTTGAGAATGCAAGACAAAGTTGTATAGGTCTGTAAATATATTACTTTTTGTAAGGATGCTGAAACCAAAGTTGCTACATGTGTGCTGCCAAATTCTTGACACTATTCATTTCATCTTGCCTTGTATATTCATAGAGACATAGACCTGTAAATATACGAGTATTCATATTTGCCAGTTAATGACATATCTTCAACTCGTCTATCAGTTTATTGTGTATTATTTGTAGATTGTTCATGTGTTGACACTATTCATTTATATCCTGCCTTGCATATTCATAGAGAAATAGACCCGTAAATATAAGAGTATTCATATTTGCCAGTTAAAGGGAAATTCCACTCCAGAAATGTGACGTTTGCTATAAAATGAGGTGAATATAAAGAATCATGATTGAAAATCTGAGCCAAAACGGTAGAGCAATAAAAAAGCTATGACAGGATGAACTTTGCTGCGATTTTTAGTATCGTTCGGAATTGCTATCGATAATGACGACACTTGCGAGCTGCAGCCATTTTGGCTTCTACATGGAATTTTTACAAAATTTAAATTGTCTTCATAACAAAGCAAATTTATGATCTGAAAAATTCCAATGAGGTTGGCCCATCGATATTCTTCTATGAATTCGTGAAAACGAGCAGATATAAATACATTTTTAGCAACGAAAATGAGAAATAAGTGTATTTTCATGTACTAAAGACGACTTGCTCGTGAATGATGCTGCATATGGCGTCAACACTTCCGTGTTTCTTGTCCGATTTTGATCAAATTTTCACCAATTATTCCTCTTGTTCTGCTTATTCAAATAACGAATGGTTTTATCAGGCCCGGAATACCCCTTTAATGACATATCTTCAGCTCATCTATCAGTTTATTGTATATTATTTGTAGATTGTTCATGTGTGGACACCATTCATTTATATCTTCCCTTGTATATTCATAGAGACATAGACCCGTAAATATACGAGTATTCATATTTGCCAGTTAATAATATATCTTCAACTCGTCTATCAGTTTATTGTGTATTATTTGTAGATTGTTCATGTGTTATGTATCTATAGTTTTAAAGGGATAGTTTAGTATTGGTCAAACTTAATTTTAAAACCAAAACCTGCACCATCACGGTGTAAAGGATTAATTACAAACGACCAAGTAAAACCCCTGTTATTATTCAAAATTACCCGTTATTTTGTGCATTTAATGTTTGTTAAAATAATAATTAAATATAAATATCATTACTTTTTAAAAACATTCAGATTGTTTTTCTTCAAAGTAGTCTTCAAGCATTAATTAATCTTTTGAATAAAAATATATTTATGGATATTTCAGCCGTTTGTGAACCGATTTTGATCAAATAACAATTTATTCTGAATATTAGAATTGTGTGATCTTTCGGGGGCACTTAAGGAAATACCAATACTCATACTCAACGGCCTACCTAAGTATAGCGGGTATTCGAAAAGAAAAAACCTTTGTCAATAATATTCTAAACCGTAGTTTCCTAAAAGCTTTTTTTAAATATACATGATAATACTGTATTGCCAAGCCTTTGTACATATTTTGTAAATATGTTTGATAATAAATTCATAAAATCAATCAAATACATGTGTGACCTAGCGTTTATTACAAATTCACTGTATGTTGGACGTTCTTAAAAGGTTTTCTGAACGTTCTTAAAACGTTTCCAGGATGTTCTAGACGTTCTTAAAAGGTTTTCTGAACGTTCTGAAAACGTTTCCAGGATGTTCTAGACGTTCTTAAAAGGTTTTCTGAACGTTCTGAAAACGTTTCCAGGATGTTCTAGACGTTCTTAAAAGGTTTTCTGAACGTTCTGAAAACGTTTCTAGGACATTCTAAACGTTCTTAAAAGGTTCTCAGGACGTTCTTAAAAGGTTCTCTGAACGTTCTCGGGATGTTCTAGACGTTCTTGAAAGGTTCTCTGAACGTTCTAGACGTTCTTATAAGGTTTTCTGCACGTTCTCACAACGTTTCTAGGACATTCTAAACGTTTTAAAAAGGTTCTCTGAACGTTCTAGACGTTCTTAAAAGGTTCTCAGGACGTTCTTAAAAGGTTCCAGGATGTTCTAGACGTTCTTAAAAGGTTTTCTGAACGTTCTGAAAACGTTTCTAGGACATTCTAAACGTTCTTAAAAGGTTCTCTGAACGTTCTAGACGTTCTTAAAAGGTTCTCAGGACGTTCTTAAAAGGTTCTCTGAACGTTCCCAGACGTTCTAGACGTTCTTAAAAGGTTCTCTGAACGTTCTCGGGATGTTCTAGACGTTCTTGAAAGGTTCTCTGAACGTTCTCGGGATGTTCTAGACGTTCTTGAAAGGTTCTCTGAACGTTCTAGACGTTCTTATAAGGTTTTCTGCACGTTCTCGCAACGTTCCCAGGACGTTCTAGACGTTCTTAAAAGGTTTTCTGCACGTTTTTTAAGGTTCTTAAAACGTTCTTAAAACGTTCCCAACGTCCGACAGGTTTTCTGCAGGTCCTTGCACTTAAAAGCAAATATATAAAAGGTTCTTAATTGGTTCCAAAAACGTTTAGAAAACGTTCACAAAACGTCCATTTGGAACGTTCTTAAAACGTTTTCAACCTACCACAAATGCACGTTTTTAAAACGTTTTCACAAAACGTTTAAAAAACCAATTTGGAACGTTTTTAGAACGTTCAGAAAACGTCCAATTGTTAGTTGGGAACACACGGAGAGAAGTCGAGGAGGCGCATAAATCACTGATTTTTAGCGGAATGGGGGAAAAAATCATAATTTTATCCACCCGATGGTTGGATCACATATTGGAGAATGAATCGGTGGTAAGTACCGTATCATATGTATAATTTTAAGCACAATTAGCGTGCACAAACAATATTCATTTTCAGTCCCGTATTAGGAGGACCTAGAACGCTAGCGCTTCGCGCTAGCGTTCTCTAGAGTTAATTTGACTCTTGAGTTGTAACGGCTCTTTGTGAATAATAACAGGGGTTTTACTTTGTCGTTTGTAATTGTGTATACTTTTCGAGCATGGTGGAGTTATAACTATTAGTTTGTACCGTAATGGTGCAGGTTTTGGTTACTGAAGTTAAGTTTGACCAATACTCAACTATCCCTTTAACATTGTCCAAATCCACAAAACTTTCTTAGAACTATAAATAATAAAATAACAATTAACAATGTTTATATAGCGTATAACACATAGTGTTTAAACATATCCCTATGCGCTGAAGAAAAGGAAGAAAAAAAGACAACGAAATACAAATAAAAGATTTACTGGGTTTCAAACAAAAACATACTTATTTAATATTTAATTACTGCATTTTTGTTTGAAACCCAGTGAATATTTTATTTGTATTTCGTTGTCTTTTTTTCTAAAACTTATCAATGGTATCAATATTTTTAAAATGTTCCGGGAGATTATTCCGTAGGGTTGAGGCAGTGTGAGCAAAGCTGTGTTCACCATATGATTTGGTAAAAAACTGGTGGAATAGTGTTATATAGTGATGTGCCCAAATCTTAATTAATTATAAAACTACCCTCATATTTATGTGCCTAGTTTGAGATGCACTTAAAAGCTATAATCCTTTCCCACATAAACATCAAGTGCATTCATTATAATCCCATTCTAGGAAAGACCAACTTTTTATTATGTTTACATCCTGTCATAAAACCAGCGCCTTGACCAAGCGTTCTATTGTCTTGGCGGCCCCCACTTATGCCTTTGTTTCGGCGGCCTCACTCATGTCGTTGTCCATTTGACACAATGTTACCTACCCTCATAATTTATACATGCACTTGTATCCTTCTGGATAAATACGAGATGTTTTGGCTTTCTCAGGAGGAGTTGAGTTTTGATCACCATTAGATCAAGACCCTCTTTTAGCTGGCTCTCTTCGATCTTGTATCATATCATGTGACGACGTTGTGCTCCATAGTTTGGAGTTAATAAATACTTATATTCTTCTCCGAAATTACTTGACTCCTAGCTATTCATTAATGTACCTCTCCTACTGCCAATATTATATCATCCGATCCCAACACAACATGGTGGAGAACCCGGTTCTTTGAAACTTTCGCTGCGTTTTGGACTTAATTTTAATTTGTGAAGGAGCACAGTATCATTTTTCAAGAGCAATTAGTTTGTTGAACAAAGTAGCATGATTGCAACTATGGACACCATCATGATGTAATTCACATTCATCAGACTGGGCAATTGGCACGACAACAGCGATTGCACCAACCATGCCGGTAACAGCCTGCATCACAACTGAGGCTGGAGAGGACGATGACGATGACGATGATGAAGGAGACGATGACGACGACCATGACATCAACGATAACAGCTCAACAACTGGAGCTGGAGGAGACAACTTCGACGTCATCGACCAACAACACTGAGCTGACATCGCAGACCTCGATCCAGGGACGTACACGCGGCCAGGACGACATCGAGGACATCGAGGACAACGATGCCGACTGTCAGTTATCATTCATATCGAACTGTAATCAACTTGACCCTGTAGATATTTCCCAACCCATGTAGAAGAAATCGGTAAGTGAAACAGTTTGTTGTTCCATTGTGTGAGAGAGTGTATAAGAGTGTTTTTGTAGTATATAATCGGGTTTACTAATTGGTAATACTTTTCATTCTGTGTAATTTTGGGTAGATATATTATTCACAATGCGTTCGTAGTTGCCTTGTTTTACTTTAGTTTGCATGTACATGTACACTTAGGTCTTAGTTGTTCTAGCTGCTATTCCAACTTTCCATTTCATATTAATTGATTAATCAGTATTTATATTTGTTACTATAGTAATTTGCTTGTCTGTTGATCGCGACCTTGACCAAAACGACCACAGACCAACAAGACAAATGAAATACTATTTGGACAACCATTATAAATTCCGACTAGGAAGATTAATATGATACAATAATTTTTTTAATTAATTTAATATTTAAATGTGCACCCATGGTTATAGATACAGTTATCAGTCGCAGTATGACGATATTAAAACTGACAGAAAAGTAAGTTCACTTCTTAAATGAAGAGTGTCTCTGGAGTATTGGTATACTGAACAAGCCACATGTGCATAAGGGTTAAATTTTATGCTAAGTTTTTTTTTAAGAACATAGATCATATTTTGGAATTTAAAGTTTTGATTTAAAAATGTAATGGACAGTTTAAACATTTAATATTTATATGCGCGATCGGTTATAGATGCAGTAAACAGACGCAGTTTGACAAATTTAAAAAACTGACATAGATCAGTAAACTTCATAAATGAAATGAAGAATGTCTCAGTTGTGATTTTGGTACTGAACAAGCTATGTGCAGATTAATTATTATACATATTTTTGTGCTAATTGTTGTTAGAATAAGAGGAACTTGCATTCATCATTTTAATGAGCATTACAGGAATTACATTCGTGTTTGTGAGACTTAATAATCATTACATTGCTTTTGACTAGCAGATTTGAAAGTATCTGTTTAAGTTTGATCCCTTTTAGCCCTATTTTTGTGTGATTGAATTTAATGGGAAATGTGTTTGATCGTACTGCATTTCCATGCGCTTGCTTCATCGACTCATTTCTTGATGAGCATGTAAATATATTCTGTATTCACAATTTATATAACCCTAGCCAAGTTGCATTTATTGACTGTATTCACAATTTATGTAACCCTAAGAAGTTACATACAATTGATATACATTTGATATACAGGTACTTATGGAAATTAGGTATCATTTAGCGCTCCCGTTGCTTTCATTTATATACTGTATTTACAATTATTGTAACCCTTGCAAAGTTACATTTATGTACAGTATACTCACAATTAATGTGACCCTAGCCAGGTTGCATACAAAGGCTAAAAGATGATTATATAATTTACATACATATGGAAATTAGGTATTACTTTCATTTAGGGATGTTAAGGCTATTATGGTTGTTTGGTTTCTATACAATCGTTCGTATCTGTTTCTCATATGGATTGATTTAGAAGTTCATTATATTGTTCGTAATATATTACATTCAGGCATGAGATGATTTTAGACTCATAATTATTATGTTGCTTTTAATTAGTAGGTTTGAAAATACCTGTTCCAGGTTTAATTGATTTGATCCTTTCTAGTCTTTATGATTATATGAATATTTGATTAATAACGGGATAGGTATATGATTGTTCTGCGTTTCATGTTCATGTTTCATGTTCATAATTAAGGCCTATTAGCATGGACTTACTTTCATTACCTTGAGCGCACCCGTTGCTTCATAGTTCATATATAAGCTTGAAGGGAGAGCATAATTATGATATATACTTACGGAAATTAAGTATCAAACTCATTTGGATACAAAGTAACAATTTTTCTTTATTCATTGGTTAGTGTAGTCGACTTACTGAAAATAATGAGCAGATTTGAGTAAACCTGAATAATGTTACATTGAGGTGTGTTAACATTTGTTTAACTTGCATAATAGTCTGCACTAATTTTGTTTTAGTATATGTGTTTAGAATAGACTCGATGTTTAAGTATCATTATTATGAGTGTTATCAGTTTGTTCTTTTAGTCTGTGTTAGAATATTAGTGATTTCGTAATTTCCATGTAAGTTAATTTGTAAATGTGTGTGAGAGAGAGATGTAAGAGGAATTGGAACAATGATCACATGTTTCGCTCACACATACAATTCATTACGTTTTTGTTTCTTATTCATTAATAAGGAATGAGTGCCTCATTTTCCGAAGAAAGGGGATGTTATATAGTGATGTGCCCAAATCTTAATTAATTATAAAACTACCCTCATATTTATGTGCCTAGTTTGAGATGCACTTAAAAGCTATAATCCTTTCCCACATAAACATCAAGTGTATTCATTATAATCCCATTCTAGGAAAGACCAACTTTTATTATGTTTACATCCTGTCATAAAACCAGCGCCTTGACCAAGCGGTCTATTGTCTTGGCGGCCCCCACTTATGCCTTTGTTTCGGCGGCCTCACTCATGTCTTTGTCCATTTGACACAATGTTACCTACCCTCATAATTTATACATGCACTTGTATCCTTCTGGATAAATACGAGATGTTTTGGCTTTCTCAGGAGGAGTTGAGTTTTGATCACCATTAGATCAAGACCCTCTTTTAGCTGGCTCTCTTCGATCTTGTATCATATCATGTGACGACGTTGTGCTCCATAGTTTGGAGTTAATAAATACTTATATTCTTCTCCGAAATTACTTGACTCCTAGCTATTCATTAATGTACCTCTCCTACTGCCAATATTATATCATCCGATCCCAACACAACAATAGCAAATAATTTTTCTTATTGGAACGAAGATTTCTTAGTGTTGTGTGCAATGTTAACAACTATAGTGGTTCTCCTATATCTTGTTGCATTCGTATTACCAATAGATGCATGGAACAGGTTTTTTTTGTATTCGAATTTCCCTTTCGTTAGAAATATATTTATGATTTAAGTGTTCGGATGTTTAATTATCAACTGGAAAGTGATACATGTGTACAAAGTCTTTATTCTGCTTCAATGTGGATATATACCGTGCGATACTTTGTGTTTTATTCATTCAAAAGTGCCAAGAGTTTTATTTTAAACCGATATATAATTGCCTATTCCGTAGAAAAATGTACACGGCATGTTCAGACCTATTTCATTTTTTGGAAAGGTCCTGCAAACTTAATTTTCTTCTAGCAGATGCGGCAATTTAATTTTTTTTTTCTACAGGATCATATAACATGTTTTGTTTTACCACTTTTACAAAAAGCTTCCTAACGTTTTTTGCACCGGTTAAAGTCTTAAAATGAAGACGCAATGCAAATTGCTTCATTTTCACAAGGAAAATTGTTGCATATGTCAGGATTATTTCTATGAATTTTGGTAAGTAGCAGGTTATTTTTTGAATGTTGGTGATTTTTGACCCCTTGGTAAATTGTAAGCGTTACCTACGAATACACCTTTTCAGCACTCCCTACTTGAGTGATAAATTCGTCAAAGGATTACAATTGCGTGTTATACATAGAGTCATTAACCCTTATGTGTCTACTATTGAAATGCATTATCAAACATTCTAGTGATCTTATTGTAGAAAGATAAACAGGCCCGTTTCGTAACAAAAAGACGTGACCTACAAATGTTTTTTTTTTAATCAGCGTAGCGTCAATTTATTATGCAAATTGATTAGTTCAAGTTAACTCTTGGAATAGATGGAACATTTCACCATGCTAATATACGCAAGGATTTATCATTTCGGAATGATTATTTTACAAGATATTTAACAAAAGGTGGTGTATTCGTCGGTAATTTTAACAATAGTATACGTTACTTACGAATACTGACGTTACATAGTTAGCCTGATAGCTGCAGAGACAGTGTTACCAGACAGACTAAAATGTAGAAATTATGGCTATTTGTAAGAAATTAGTGTTGTGGCATAAACAATTCCTGATCATGGAATAATTATGTTCGTAATATTGGGGCACGGTGGATAAAAGCGCCATTTTTTCACCAAAGCTTTGTCTTGTGGTTGCTCAAAAAAATCTAACGACTGAATCAAGTTCGAAATGGTGGTCACCTTGGATGTTGACTAATAGTAGGTCAATATACGGTTCGCCCCGCCAAAATGTACACAAACGGTGTTTAAAATGTTTGTCCTGCGGTTCCTGGTATAATTTGACATCAGAAGATTATGTACTTGATATTATATATAAATGCAACCTCCGAGAAATTGATTTTTGTACAAATAAATGTCCAAGATGGTCGCCATTATATTAAACGTGCAATAAATCCGTTATTATACATCCCACAGTTGTAATTGTCGTGTCTACCCCTCGGCGGTATCACTTAATATTCAAAGGTAGGATACATGATCGCTCTCAAGGTAAACAGTCGTGACCCCTACTTGCGGCGTTTCGCGTATATTTTCACCAAATTAAACCCCCTTTTTTAGCACAAAAACGGGTACAAATCGGCATCCAAAAATTAGCCTACTTTTTGCATTTCGAGTGCTCAATAACCAAAATACCCCCTTTTCAAGACACAAGTACACAGATAAAATAAACTTTCTGGCCCTTCACAAAAGGGTGCCCTATTTTTAATTTTTCGCGAAAATTGTAATTAAATGTGTACCTTTTATCTTATCCGATATATTCATGAAGTACATACCCTTTTTTTCCATTTCCGCGAATTGTTTTCTGATCGCAAACACATGCGAAAGTTTACCCCCTTTTTCGCAAAATTATGAACGATCATTCGTATACACAGCCAATGTAAAGTAAAACCCCCGAGGTCTACCCCGACATTTTTGTTAGGGTCAAACATCTCATATAAATTAGTGAAAGTGCCATTTGGCAATAAGAAACCATTAAAACCCAAGATGGCATCTAAAATCGACGCCATTTTCATAGAAAATACGGTATGTCTCTTAATATACATACTCGAGTTATACTATATTGCCTACCTCTTGGTCTAAGTGGTTGAGGAATTTTGTATTAATAAATAAAAGTGTGATTGAGTGATAACAAAAGCCAAAATTAAACAAGATGGCGTCAAAGATGGCCGCCATGACCTTGAATATAATCCGTTATCATACATCCTACAGCTTTATATTTTGAGGGTCAAGCAATTCATTAAAACTAGTGTCACTGTTATTGAGTTATTACACAATGTAAAAATCCAAGATGGTTTTCCAAAATGACCGCCATTTTCTTATTAGATTTACCACAAATGATTTAAAGGGGACAACCACGCAGAGAACAACACAGGCTTATATTTCCTGGCACCGTTGTTTGACAATTAATAGATGTCCAACACTTTGCAAAGGGTTGTGTAATTCATACACAATTCACTTTAATAACCAACACTTACGGAACTTACGTCCTAGACAATAGCTAGTCTTCTTCTTCAGAACCATGAACACCGGTTCTTTAGTGTGTTGATGACTTTTTCAATTCTCTATGATTTGTTTGAAAACAATTTTTCTGAACTTGTTGGTGGGATGGACTACTAAAACTATGACCTTAAATCTAAATATATAATAATATTACTTTGGTTGTTGGTTCCCTTTAATATCTGTAATAGAGTAAAATGTAAAATGTAAAAGAGCTGTAATATTAATCTGTTTTGAGAAGGAGGGGGGAATCCTTGCAGTCAGTGGCGTAGCGTGGTCGGACTGATTGGGGGGGGGGGGGGGGGCACACAAAATTATTGGGGGCGGCACACCTTATGTATTTCTTTGTTTAAAAAAAAACGTCCCCTTATGTTTTCTATTGTTTTTTTCTCCAAATAATTGGTGGGGCACGTGCCCCCCCACCCCCCCCCCCCCCCTCCCCCGTGCTCCCCGTACAATGCCAATGTGAGATACGAGAGCCGAAACTCGATTTAAGCGCGTTTGATACGCGACTTTGGGAGAGTGTCCAAAGCGGGTACATTGGCTCTCCTTAGAATCAGTAGGCGGAGCCCCCCCCCCCCCTTCCCCGTATCTTTTGGTATATATTATCTATTTAGTATAGGGTACAAAATACTGAATATGTACACATTACTTTCGGCGCGGATGATAATTAGTATAGAACTGGCGCACGTGGATGCATGATCCTGACTTAAAAAGGGCCTCTGTAGGGGTCCAGGGGTAATTGGAATTTTTGCAATTTAAGGTGCGATTTATAAAAGATGATTACGTTAATACATTTGCAGTTTATTCACAGCATGGCAAGCGCCCAGTGCAGGGGCCCTACCCATTTATTATGCCTGGCCCTGCCATAAACACCAATGATTCCACCCCCCCCCCCCCACCCTAGGTCTCGGCCGACGAACGCGCAGCCACACAAATTTGGCACAGCCAAAAATTGCCGTTGTTTTATTACTTTTTTTTAATGTTGTATTTTTTTTTTATGGAATAAATTATTGAACATTTTCCAATCATTTTTAGCCAGAAATTAAATAATTGCAGTGAATAGAATGAAAAATAAGGAATTTTTGTGTGTATTCTAGGAAAAAAAATGCATAGGATTTGTACACAAATCACAAAATTGAGCGATTTGGGGCCGACATTCACTTACAAAAAGTCAAATGACTTTGGAACGGTATACCCGATCGTCACAAATTTGGTCTCAAAAGTTGCGCAAGACTTCATTAGTCGTGTCCACACGGTAAAAGCCAATCTTAAAGATGTCTTGAATTTATCTTGTGATTTGCAAACTTCAAGATATCTTGAAGTTATCTTGTAGTTTGGCGTGTCCACACCATAGAATTATGAATAAACAAACCAACCACCCGTTTATAACTAGAAGGTCTATTTTTGGTAAAATTCTCTATACGTCATCGCGATTGACCTAGACAGACTTCACGAATCATGTTAAATGTTCAATGTTTTATTTCTCATGTCACCCTGTCGAAGGGTATTGAAGAAAATCACATTTAGCACAATATAACAAATATATACCTGTCTATATACACATATTCAAAACATATATCACAACATTGATATACAATAGAAGAAAACTAAAATGTAATGTTAAACAAACAGGAAGTAAGCTAATTGCAATTTAAAATCTATTAAAAATATTAACTTTCAAAAATTTGAAGAACATTCTTTAAGAGTTGTTAAACTCGGTTGTATCAAATTTAATTTATACCTATACTTAAATGTGATATTACATTAGGAGTGAAACCGCTATACAATGATGATCAAATAAATAAACAGTGATACCAAAAAGCTAGCAGGAAACTATTGATGATAATCTAAAGTAAGTTTTTAAAAATGTACTATTCCAGAATCAGTATACTTAACTTTCATAATTATGGGGGCTAAATAATCATATTATGATGTGATGAACAGTATTTAGCAAACAAACAAAAAAACGCAATCGCGACGTAAATAATAATAATAATAAAAAGAAACAAGTAAAAGAAAGAAAACAATGGAAAATGTTAATCTCAAGCTATGAATTGACCAAGGAAATTTTACTATAAAGAAAATGCACAATAGATATTAAAATATCAATGCAGTAAAAAAAAGAACAAATATTTACATACAACAGTACAACAAAGGTACTTGTTCAGATGATGCAGTAAAAGTGTGCATCAACGTATAAATGACTGTACTTTCCAAGTTACCACGACTCGTCAATTTGAAAGATAATTATACATACTACAACACAGCGTTGTGGCTGCAGACCGTAACTATTTCTCGTAGAGTGCCATTATTATACAACAAAATTTTGATACATTTGCTAATTCCCTATGATTAACACTATTAAATAACTGGCTCATTTTCATTACATTCGGTCTCACTCTATAGTATGAGTTTATAAATG
Organism: Echinarachnius parma; assembly: GCA_037951105.1. Taxonomy (NCBI): domain Eukaryota; kingdom Metazoa; phylum Echinodermata; class Echinoidea; order Clypeasteroida; family Echinarachniidae; genus Echinarachnius; species Echinarachnius parma. Next base: position 148,049 of record JBAMJV010004511.1, read on the forward strand.
TCTTTCTTTCATTATCTAGTACTGGACATTCAAAGAGATAATGAAATTCATCCCCTAATTTATTGTTATTACAAAGCTCGCATAGGCGATCCTTTCTTTCGATTCCATTATATCTTCCAGTTACTACAGGCAATCTGTGATTTACACATCGGAGCTTTGCTAAAGCAATTCTCAATGAGGGCGGCATTAATGTCAAATATGGTTCCATAATTACCTTACTTTTAAAAATTCGGTAATTTAAGCAACATGTACTATCGTTAATTTTACTGTGCCAATTTTGAGAATATGTATCACTTAATTTTTGTTTAAGGGCTGATTTTACCCTTGAACTACTTACTTTTTCATATTCATACCACAAATTTGACATTCCTAGTTCATGCAAAATAGTATGTACATATCGGGTCCATTTAGAGGAAAATATATCATTATCTCGCAGGAGTTTCAAAATATTACACACTGTCGTGGAGAACTTGACTTCTTTACCAGATATAGTTCTAAACCAATAGTTAACCATTTTTTCTTTTACAATTAAAGATATTTGAAATCGACCTAATTCACCCAGTGCCATGCTATTCATTGTGTTTTTTCTCAATCTTAACGATTGCTTACAATATTGTGCATGCAAGGCCTCGATCTGCGCGATATTTTAAAACCTCCACACGTCACTTCCATAAATAAGTACGGGCACCACTATCCGATCAAAAAGTTCTACCTGTATGTCTAAAGGAAGTCTTAACTTCCTAGATTTTATTATCAGACTATACATAGCTCTTTTAGCTTGAGTAATTTGCTTGTTCTGGGCTTGTTTGAATGTATTGTTATAATTAAAAACTACGCCCAAGTATGTGTACTCATCAACAACCTCTACTTCTTCTCCGTCAAACATAAACGGTTCATATTTTCTTACTTTTTCCTTGGAAAAAATCACTACTTTTGTTTTACTAACATTAACTTTTAATAACCACAATTTACAATATTCGCTAACGGCATCCAATGCTGATTGTAATTCACGTTCATGTGTTGCTGAAACTATCGTATCATCTGCATATAATAATGAAAAGAGTTTCATAAACACTTCAATCCCATTATTGGACATCTCACTTTTAATTTTTGTTTGCAAAAATAAAAAGAGAGTGGTGTTTAAGACACAATATATGAATATATTTCATGATTACCATTTTATAGATGAAATGCCAGCAAATATTTTTCGTTATGAGAGATTAGGGATGGTACTTTGTTGTGTTCATGGCTGACATGTCTACTTGACCTGTGCAAAAGCATTAAACAATCAAAGCAGTCTGAAAATTTGAACCTAAAACACTCACCGTGGATACTTTTCGCTGGAATCGACCATATATATAAAATTGGCCCGAAGCAGCTGCTCTAAAAGGTCTGAATGAAATATACTTTAATTCAGAAACTTGCAATCATTGAATAACAATATAAAAGGGTTGGGTTTTCTTTATTCATTGTAAAAGTCCCAACATCAAAAAGGCGCAAAATTAGCTTCTTAGACTACTTTTTACGGATATTCCATATATGATTAACAAGTATTTGTTTTCATTAGATGTCAATGTTTCGAGTCAATAATGGCTCGTAGGACTAGAACTCAAGTTCTAGTAAGCTTCTTAGCTTTCGTAGATTTGCAATGTTTAATAGATTCATTACTAAACTTGTTTTCAGGCATGGATAACAAAACGGCAAGAAACTGTGGCGAAAATAAGAGAAATCGCTTCCGAACTCCAAGACGTGAAGCTGAGTACAAACATCTCTAAGGTAATTATAGATACTGTGCATGCCATATAAGGGGAAAGCACTCTACTCTTATGGGTCATTATTTAAATGTTATTTGTCTATAATATTGAAGGGCCGCTATTCATAAAACAAAAGTTAGTCGCTATTCTTAAAGATATTTGGACCTCTGATCATTTTCATAATTGATTCATACATGATGAAGGGTCGATATGCATAAACTAGGAAAAGGACAAAATAATCATAAGGATTGGTAGTCAAAATCGTACTAAGGGGTCGCTGTTCATCAACATGAACAAGGGGCGCTATTCATAATTCATATTGGGGGTCACTACTCATAAGGATCACGATTCATAATACATAATCAGGGTCGCTTATGATAATGGGTCGATATTTATAAAACAATAACAGGGCGGCTAGCGACCCATTTCTTAAATTATGAATAGCGTCCCTGATATTGTTTTGGGGTCTGCTCGCTATGAAAAGGACTGCTATTCATCGTTTGAAAAGGGGTTCATTATTCATAATACAGTTAAACCTGCTTATGCGACCACCTGTCTATAGCGACCACCTGCTCATAACGACCGCTCTCTGGTCCTCCCTTGAACAATTATGTGTTAAACGACTTGCGTAATGCGACCACCTGCCTAACGCGACCAGCGACCACCCCATTTGGGTCCCGACGCACGTATAAACTTGTGTATAGCGACCAAAAATTAGCGCTAATATGCGACCAAGGCACCAAAGCATGTCAATGCTTATATCACACCTTTGAATTGACTATCAAATTCAGACAGGCGCTTAATTACCGACACCAAGTGGTTCAGAATCATAAACAAAGATTATACGTGCCCTTCAGTACCCGATGCTAATACAGAAATCCGTCGAACAAAGGCCTTTCACTCAACATCACAAATTTGACATCTATCAAATATTGTTATCGTTTTAAGTTACTTACTCTTTTTATTGATAATCCGTGCGCTTGTTACGAACATTTAAAACAATACATATTTACTTCAGAATTCTATATAGAAAACTATAGGCCTACACATGCGCATCTGATTCTCTGAACTCTCATGATGAGTAAATAAATGATACATTGACACATTTTGCAATTTGAATTTAACTTAAAAATATAAAACATTCATTTAACATAATTCCAAATAAAATGCTAGTATATCATTTCAATTTTTTGTTGTGGTTATACACGGCAACAAAATCTTAATGAAACTATGAACACATGCGTGTACAGGTGCCAATTAATTGCATATGTGCATATAGGCACAATATATCCGACCAGACATTCAAAATGGCCGCAAACTTGTCTAATGCGACCCTCTGTCTATAGCGACCACTTTTCGCCGGTCCCTTGAGTGGTCGCTATAGACAGGTTTGACTGTATAAGAAAACGGTCACTATTCATAATACGAAATGAGGATTGCTACTCAAAATGTAAGAAGAGGGTCGCTATTCATAATACGACATTAGGGTCGCTATTCAATTGCGGTCCTTATGAATGGCGAGGTTACCCCATTGTTTTATGAATAGTGACCCTCAATGTGAATTATGAATATCCAGCCTTTCATAGGATTATGAATAGCCACCCCTATGAACGATAACCCTCATGAATAGTTACCCTTTGTTAAATTATCAATAGCGACCCTTTTTCTTAGATTATGAACAATGACCCTTATGAATTGTGTTTCCTCTTTCAAATAATGAATAGCAACCCTGATTACAAGTTGACCCTTATGTATAGCGAGTGGAGCCCAATAATTAGAACATAACGTCAGTAAATTTAGTATGAAAGGTCATATGTATTGGTATTTCATAAAAAGCAACATTTTCAACTTTTTATCACAATACAAATATTTACCTCCGAAATTTTCGGCTGTCATCTACAGCCTTCGTCAGCGTTGTGACCCGACCCGATGATCAATCGTTACGTCACGAAGGTCAAGTCGGGTCACAACGCTGACGAAGGCTGTAGATGACAGCCGAAAATTTCGGAGGGAAATATTTGTATTGTGATCAAAAGTGTAAAATGTTGCTTCGTACATTTCACTTGTATTTGCAGTTATTGTTTGAAATTGAACTGAATATATGACAACTAGTGTAACATTTTATCATGATTAAAGGTAAAGACCGACGGCGCAGAGCAATTAGGTGCATCGATAGGGTTACCGATACCTGAACACATGATATAATATGTTTGACTCTGGCGATGTCTATAGTATATCTGCTACATGTGATACATTGACGCTTCCGAAGTAACGCATGTGAAAACCAACTCACATGGCACGCAACTTTAAAGATAAACTGAACTATGTATGATACAAATTGGTTAAAAGACATCTCAAATATCCATACATCCATTATATTGGAATAATGTTTGGGCCCAATTACATTTATTCAAATATTTAACAAAACTAGTTATAATGCCTTATTTTTTATCTCGAAAATATACAAATATACAGCTTTATAACAACATATTATATTCACAGTTTGATTTGTCATTCACCCCTTGTATTATATTCACACCAAAAATTGCCTAACACTGATTTGTGTTGCTGCTGACAACATTATTGTGTATGCTCAACAAAACAAGTCATATTGTTTTGTTCGTCGTATCACTTATGTTTGCACGTACGTCCCTTTTCTGTCTGACTCTGTCTTTCATGCGTGTACTTCCCCTAACACCCCCCACCCCGCCCCCACTGAGATATTCACACAAAACATTGGGTGAATGTTTATCATTATTTTGATCAAACAAAGTTTAGTCTGTCTTTTTATGTAGTTAGTAACTTAATACCTAGTTTGTCATTACCTCACACAAAACACAATAGCTCGTGAAGCTCCCTCCAAACCAAAACTGTACTATCCATTTAATTTTCATCATGCCAATCACGAGGGAACATAATATCATCTTATAATACATGTATATCATATGTATTTGTTCGTTCACGTTAAAGGTACGCTTGAGTATTGGTACTTCCCAAAATGCCCATTGACACTAAATTGGTTGGTTTTAATTCTACTTGAAAGTTCCTTGAATAAGACATGTAATCTGAGAATCATCCCCTTTCAAATGCTCTCATAGTCGAAAAAATTGGTTTTAAAGCAATTTTTGTTTTCATAAGTCTACCGGCCGGGGGACATTTTGACTTTTTTTTAAAAATACACAAAATGCTTATAGATTACTTTGACAAAATTATAAATAGGTTTTTAAATAGTTGTTGATGATATCTCTATTGAATCATTATTTTAGCAACACATGAAATGCACAATTTGTATGCCAAAGTAGTTAAAACCAATGAGTTTTTAGAAAGCGCCTTTTTGAGTTGTAACGGTTTTGTTTGTAATGATAACAGGGTTTTTACTCAGTCGTTTGTAATTGTGTATACCTTTCGAGCATGGTCGAGTTATAACTATTAGTTTGAACCGTAATGATGCAGGTTTTGTTTACTAAAGTTAAGTTTGATTAAAGGGGTAGTTTAGTTTTGGTAGAGAGGGCGCTGCACATCACAATTTTTTTGTGAGGTAATGAAAAACTGAGTGTCGAATTTGAGAGAACACGCAATTTTAATGGCAGAATAAACTTCATTTGGTCAAAATCGACCCAGAAACGGCTGAAATATCAATAAATATATCTGATCCTATAATTATTTGGGCCCAAATAATTAGCTGATTTTTCAAAAAATTTAAAAAATGCTTGCACTTTTTCAAAAATGTTCAAAAGAGTTTTTTAAATAGTTGATGATCTCTCTATTTAATCATTATTTCAATACAACGTCACATGCATTTTTTTGTATGAAAAATGATTGAAACCAATGCCTTTTTAGAAAGCGCCCTCTTGTGTTTTAATGGCTCTTTTTTAATGATAACGGGCTTTTTACTTAGTCGTTTGTAATTGTGTATACCTTTCGAGCATGGTGGAGTTATAACTATTAGTTTGAACCGTAATGATGCAGGTTTTGTTTACTAAAGTTAAGTTTGATTAAAGGGGTAGTTTAGTTTTGGTAGAGAGGGCGCTGCACATCACAATTTTTTTGTGAGGTAATGAAAAACTGAGTGTCGAATTTGAGAGAACACGCAATTTTAATGGCAGAATAAACTTCATTTGGTCAAAATCGACCCAGAAACGGCTGAAATATCAATAAATATATCTGATCCTATAATTATTTGGGCCCAAATAATTAGCTGATTTTTCAAAAAATTTAAAAAATGCTTGCACTTTTTCAAAAATGTTCAAAAGAGTTTTTTAAATAGTTGATGATCTCTCTATTTAATCATTATTTCAATACAACGTCACATGCATTTTTTTGTATGAAAAATGATTGAAACCAATGCCTTTTTAGAAAGCGCCCTCTTGTGTTTTAATGGCTCTTTTTTAATGATAACGGGCTTTTTACTTAGTCGTTTGTAATTGTGTATACCTTTCGAGCATGGTGGAGTTATAACTATTAGTTTATAATGCTACTGTTCAGGTTTGGTTACTACAGCTCAGCCTTACCAAAACTAAACTACCCCTTTAATACTCAAATATCCCTTTAAATTGATTTGTCACTTCCCTCCTGATAGTACATTCACACCAAACATTTCCTAGCACTGATTTGTGCTGTTGCTAACAACACATGATCAACAAAACAAGTCATATTGTTTTGTTCGTCGAATCACTTCTGTTTGCACGTACCTTCTTCTTCTTTCTGGGTCTTTCTTTCAGACGTTTGTTTCCCCTACCCCCAACTGAGATATAAACGCAACGCAATGATTGGGTGAATGTGTTTGTAATTGTCGTTCGCAGCTTATTGTAAAAGCATGCACAGGGCTGGCGTATCGTGCTGCGGGCAAATTTCATATCAGATATAGTCTGTGGGCCAGAGGGGCCTACCGGTGACCCCCCCTCTGATCCTCCGACTTGGGTATCATTTTGTCCATTGATATGTCCAATGTTAGAAACAAAATGTTAACAAGAAAAAAACTCATTTATACTATGTTTTTTTACTACTTTTTTGGAGGTATGTAAAAATAGCACTTGTTCATGTTTTGCTTCATTTCTTAGGGTGGGTGAAAATTGAGATTGCATTAAATGCTCTCATTTCATAATGGCTTGATCTTTATCTACTAAACTTTGCTAAAACCCATATCCATATCAGCATATGGTACAGACAAATTTTTGTTGTCATAGTTGATTGGCTTCATATAATTATGACGTCATCAAATTTGCGTATGAAAAATCCCGGGAATTTCGTGAACAAAACGGTTAAAAAAGCTATGTTCACTAATATAGTTTTTTTGTTCAACGTGAAAGTTATGGCAGTGAGCTTAAACTCATGTTTTCTACTAGTGAGAGTGTATTCAAATCAGAAACGTGATTATTCTTTGAATATAATCTACAAAAGGGACATTTTTATTACGTAATCACCATGCGTCATATGCAATTTTGAGGCATATAATGGCCATGTTATCTAGGTCACAAGTGGGTACATATTATTTCCTCTTTAATTCTGTATTTGAGGGCCAATCACTCTCATATTTGGCACATATGTAAAGCTAGGGGGCTCTTCAGTTTACAACTAGTATAATTTCAAAAGGTCATCATATGAGGGCGCTATTTAACACAATTAGTTAAAAACATTAAAAATCATATAAATTCGGACAATGATGCATTTTTTCTCTAACTGTCTGATTTGTCTACAAAACTTGATATTTTGCTGGCATTATTATGCAAATTTACTTTTCCTAGAATGACCTTAAGACGTTTATGTTGTATCTCATATTGTTGAGGGTCTAAATTAGGCCTAACTCCTTCTGATCTAAATGCAATAGGGAATACATTGCGCCCATTGCGCTACATACAAATTCTTTCAGATAATTTATTAAATTGTAACCGTATTTCATCCAGGGTTAGATTTTCTGATTGCCTATTTATCCAAATATATAAAGCAAAAGCAAATTATTTGGGGGAAATTCAGGTCAGAAATTTGCATTTCAGTATTGTAATATACTTCTTTTTGGCATCACATTTCTTTTCAGACAATTAGAGAACAAATGAATATGTTTTGTTGACAGTTCATTATTTTATCCCTCCCCAATTATGAGTTTTTGTCTTAAACTGACCGTTTTACGTAGACAACTCATTTTTTGGCATACTTTGCAGGACATGTATGTATAGTATTTTGTATTTTGTCTGGTCTAATTTAGACAACATTTTTTCAGCCCTGTTTTTTTTTTCTGTCTAAATATATTTACGAATATCAAATAAAAGCATATAACAAACACAAAGTGGTAAATACATCTTGCCAGATTAAAAAAAAGAAATGTTCTGTATTAATTGTTTGCTTGGACTACCCCTTTTCTCAGAAAAGGGAAGAATTTAATAAGTCGCATTCATGATTCATTAGCAACGAAAGATGCAAATCACATATCTGTTGAACTCTTAAAGGGGTAGTTTAGTTTTGGTAAGGCTGAACTTAAGTAGCTAAAACCTGCACAGTAACATTATAAACTAATAGTTATAACTCCACCATGCTCGAAAGGTATACAAAATTACAAACGACTGAGTAAAAAAGCCTGTTATCATTCAAAAAGAGCCATTCAAACACAAGAGGGCGCTTTTTTAAAAGGCATTGGTTTCAACCATTTTTCATACAAAATTATGCATGTGATGTTTTATTGATATAATGATTAAATAGCGAGATCATCAACAACTATTTAAAAAACGCTTTTGAAAATTTTTGAAAAAGTGTAAGCATTTAAAAAAAAATTCTAAAAATCATCTAATTATTTGGCCCAAGATCAGATATATTTATTGATATTTCAGCCGTTTCTGGGTCGATTTTGACCAAATAAAGTTTATTCTGCCATTAAAATTGCATGTTCTCTCAAATTCGACATTCAGTTTGTCATTACCTCACAAAAAAATTGTGATGTGCAGCGCCCTCTCTACCAAAACTAAACTACCCCTTTAACATTTAAACACTTTCTTTTTTTAGTACCGATACACACCATATACTAAAATATCCCTTGAACTCACTAAGAGATACCTATGGCAGCGAAAATGAGCTGCAAATATCAATCTGGACATGTCGATCACAAACAGAAAGAAACCATGGACAACCATCAACATTATCTTGACCCCAAGAAGGCAATGGACGGACTATAACATTACACCAAACAATGTTTGAAGGGTGACAGATGCTGTATAGGTAATATCATCACAAAAATAAAAACAATCAACCATCTAAAAAAAAAACATGGCAGTGAACTGTTTATCCAATGACGATATCCAAATGTTTTATTGCCTGAGTGGATATTCCTTCATTCAGGTGTCATACTGTCTTAATTCTTTATTAGCTAACTAGTATCCGGGGGTAGGGGGCTTTTCATAATTGCCAAACGGGTATGAGCCGCTTCAAAATAATTTTTAAAAAACTTTTCACAGCCGATCCGGCTGCTCCTAATAAGGGTCCAGTTTCATTTTGCCACTCCCTGCTCGTAAGATTCTCATTTTCATCAAAAATGCTGGTTGCCGCTCCTAAGGTTCTCATTTTTATTTTGAAAAAGGCCGATCGCTGCTCCTATACGAGTCCCATGTGCATATTTTAAAATGCCGATCGCTGCTCCTTAATATAATAAAATTACAACAAAACAAGGCCACTTTTAAGACCTAGGCCTCAAAAATGTCTTTCACCTTATAGCAATTTGTAGCTTGTATCATTTATCATTTTGTATCATCACACAACTACCTGCCAATGGCTGGTAAATCCGAGCGTTACGTTGTTAGCGTCTTATATCTTCGATAGGACACATTCCATGTACCAGATCACAACTATACGCAGGTGGTCATTGGTCTGAGGGGTTTGACCGCACTCACACTCTGCTGCACCTTCGATGTATCCCCAGTTCAATATGTTGGAGTTGGAGTTGAGTTGCATCTTTTCACGCCTAACTGATGCCGATTCATGCTACGCCAATTCATCCAGGGTTAGTTTAATCCTGCTGGCAGTGCATCTAATGTATGCATAGACAAACGCTTGTCTACTGGCATCTCCTCCAGTCTCTACTCCCAGAGCTTACGCCTTCTTAAAGACACACTGCAGTCCAGAGGGTCAACATATGAAAGGAAGCTTTTATTTGACTTAAGGCACCGATGATGCAGTGGATGGTCATTCAGAGGATGCCTTTCGTCCTCTGTTTGTCTCAGTCGTTAATTCTGGCTAGCAACAGCTCTCCTTATGTTAGGGGGTGCGATGCCAGAGAGCAGATAGACGTTTTCATCATGTGATGTAACGGCAGCTTAATTCTGTTAAGCACAAGATCAATCTTCTTTGCATGTGATCAGCGTTCCCACACGGACAGGTACATTATGTAGTAAAGGTACAGAGATCTAGACCGGTAGCTCTGAGTGTTGTCGGGGTTTCTCCCAACTTGGATGTGCTCAGTTTGCCAAGAAAGTCTTTCATGGAGCTTACCTTCCCTTTGAGCTTGGTGATATAGGCCTTGTAATTCAAACATATATCTAAGGTCTTCCCATGGTGTTCCAGTCTAGTTTCATTCCAGTGATCTTCCGTTTGATTACATCTTTGTAGTATGAAACTATGTTGGTAAGACCCTCGCACAAGGGGGCTTCTGCCTTAGGGAATTCATCACGTTGGGTGGTGATACAAAAGACGTCTGCATAGATGAAGCTCCTGGTCTCATGGTAGATAGACCAATGTTGAGTAGATTAGGGACCAGAACGCTTCCTTGGGAGAGGCCATTCTTCTTCTTAGTCAGGTAGTCAGGCTTATGGCAACGACTTTTCTTTCCAGATAGCTCGCCGAAGAAGGGTCCGTTCTCAATCAGGGTCTTCACCATGTAGTCAGGTGTATGCTGTTCACATTCAGTAGTTTGTGTAGGAGCCTGTGGTGGTTGACATTATCATAAGCTTCTGAGAGGTATACAAACACAGCTCCAGTTAAGACACCTTGCTAAAAAATCATCTTATATAGTTGTGTAAGGTGGAGCAGTTGGCTTGTGCAAGACTTCCCAGACCGGAATCCTGCTTGCTCCTTCATCAGAGATGGTTCTACAACTGCACTTCATATATGGGTCAGAATTAGATGCTCAAACAGCATGAACATGTTGCAAGAAGTAAGACCGGTCTGTAATTCTTTTTTTGCAGATGGGTTTTTTTTCATGGAGCTTGTATGAGCTTGTATGCTGTTCAGTATGGCACGGAATTATATTAAAGTACGAGTAACTATGTTACGATGGATGCCGTTCCGCGACAGGGATATTCAGTCTCCTCACAACAGACATGACAGAGTGGCCCACACATGCAATCTTGGTTCTGGTATGATTTACATTTAGTTGGTGTCTGTTTAGGAATGTTGTGAGTGTGTCCGAATTATCATAGATCATTCGTTTGCTCATGTGCTTTTGACTTCAATCCAAAGGTCTTCAGCATAAATTAAAATTGGTTCAGCGGTTAAGTTTGGTTAAGTAAAATAAATTGTAATCTCATTTACATGTTCAGGATGTGCCAGTGGTTCACGGTTTCATACGCATAGGCAGCAATTGGCTGAACCTCCCAAACTCTGAAGATCATCATTCTTTTATATGGATTATAGCAAACTAATTACTGGGCTAGTGATTAATATCATGGGTAGGGAGCCAGTCTGCCCAGGTTTTGGGGTGCTCTTGTTGTAATTGCATGGTGCTGGTTTAGGATCAGGCGCTTGAAAATCTCAACGATGTGGCACAGAAGGTAGATGCTTATTATGTCTCCATCATTCTTTATGATAATTTGCTGTCGTAAAGATAATGATACTTTTTACTATATCTCATCAGTAATGTAGAGGAGAAAGGCGATGTAAGGCTTAAGTTCCAGGATGAAATTCGAGGTATAAATACTATATTATTTTTGTCAGTCCTTATTTTGCTTGTACCATTTATTCACATAAAAGGAATCTAACTAACATTAGCTATTGCCACAGCCATGCTTTCACATGCCCTCATTCTAGCAGATCATTCCTGAGGTGTCTATGACTAATGGAATGTACTTAGTATCCCGTGTATTGATATTATGAATATTGTGACGTAGTACGTTTTGTTTTGTAAAAGATCAGAGCAAAAATGTTGCAAAAGGCATTGACAGTTAATACACATACAAAGACGTTCCTATGCATGTGCTTCTTAATTATAAACAGCCTTTCGTGAACTAAACATATTGCAATCTGGACGTTAGCTTTATTTTGTTCAAACTTAATTTGTCACTTTCTGACACCATGATAATCCTGAATTTATCTAGTTATCACATGAAATTTATTTATTATTATTTTTTTTTTTTTGGGGGGGGGGGGATGGGTGTGATATAAAAAAAAAACTCAACAGGGGACATATTTTTTTCTCTCTAATCTGAAAGAAATGTAACGCTAAGAAGAATAATGTACACATATTCGAAAATACGAGTCTGACCAGCATTTCCCCAAATAATTTGTTTTTACGTCAAATCTTTTTATAAATAGGCCATCAGAAAATCTCGCCCAGGACTAGACTTATAGGGTTAAAATTTAATAAATTATTTTTAAAACATTTTTTTTTGTAGCGCAATGTATTCCCTATTGCACTTTATGGTAACATTCATATCAGATGGAGCTAGGCCTAATTTAGACCCTAAACAGTATACGATTCAACATAAACGTCTTTAATTCATTCAATAAAAAGTAAGTTTGCAGGTTTTCTATTCAAATCAGACAGTTAGAGAAAAAACTCATCATTGTCGGAATTTATAGGATTTTTAATGTTTTTAACTAATTGTGTTAAATAGCGCCCTCATATGATGACCTTTTGAAATTCTACTAGTTGTAAACTGAAGAGCCCCCTAGCTTTACATATGTGCCAAATATGAGAGTGATTGGCCCTCAAATAAAGAAACTAAAGAGGAAATAATATGTACCCACTTGTGACCTAGATAAAATGGCCATTATATGCCTCAAAATTGCATTTGACGCATGGTGATTACGTAATAAAAAATGTCCCTTTTGTAGATTATACTCAAAGAATAATTACGTTTTTTATTTAAATAGACTCTCACTAGAAGACATCATAAGGTTAAGCTCACTGCCATCATTTTCACGGTGAAAAAAACAAACTATATTAACGAACATTGTTTTTTAACCGTTTTGTTCACGGAAATTCCCGTGATTTTTCATATGCAAATTTGATGACGTCATAATTATATGAAGCCAATCAGCTATGACAATACAAATTTGTCTGTACCATATGCCGATATGGACATGGGTATCAGCAAAGTTTAAGAGATAAAGACCAAGTCATTTTGAAATGAGAGCATTTAATGCAATCTCAATTTTCACCCACCCTAAGAAATAAAGCAAAACATGAAAAAGTGCTATTTTTACATACCTCCAAAAAAGTAGTAAAAAAACATAGTATAAATGATTTTTTTTCTTGTTAACATTTTGTTTCTAACATTGGACATATCAATGGACAAAATGACACCCAAGTCGGAGGATCAGAGGGGGGGTCACCGGTAGGCCCCTCTGGCCCACAGACTAATAGGCCCCGTTCCAGAAAAGGATACAATGGACTGTAAGTTACCATTAGTTTTAAGTCGGATCACATGCTCTAGATGCGCACATCTGATTGGTTCTGTAACGGGGCCCTAGATGTATTGGGAAGGAAGACATTGGCAGTAGCCTACATTATCATCCGTGTTCTAACTAAATCTCCACCATTGCAATGCTTATTTGTTTACACTTGCTACGATACTATACATACCTGTTTTAGTGATTCTTATATTTACATTTTGGAGAACGTTTTAGTTTTTCTTGACGGAAAAGAACATCCCTTACTCTCGTCTGCAATCGAGTGATCGGGTTTTGTCTCGTCGTATATCACCCGTTTGGAAACATATCTTATTGCGTCTCTTTCTTATCTGTTTGGATTTCCCTGGGAGAAAGTTAAAATGATTGAGCCAATCACCGTGCAGCCTGGCCAACAAGTACAGGTCGTCCAACAGGTAAATCTTGTATTATAACCTAGGTTCAATTTTGCCTAATTGTTTTTTTTAAACTGTATGTTTTGTATTACTTTTCAATGGGCATTAAATACATTTGCAAATTTAACGTGTACTTTCCAATAAAGTACACAATGCATTCTAGAACTGTGAGAAGAAACGACTAAGATGGAAAAAACAGCAAACATTGTAGAAATGGATTTGGGGGTACCCTTTCAATTTTGTATTGTATTAATGATTTGTTTTCAAAAGGCTGTTTTTAAATTTCAATTCAATCGGCACTCGAGTTTCACGTGCTCCTTGCAGGAATCTGAACGAATATTTTATTTATATTTACTTGTTTACTTGTACTGATACAGTATTAGTTAGTTTATTCGCTACAAATGTGACCTTACAGCACAAAACGACCGTTTATCTTTTATGGTGGAATTGTCAAATTCTGTTTAAAATAATGAGAAATGGGAAATTGGTATTTCATGATTCAGCGTATTTCAATCAACCTTCCGTGAATTTTCTAACGTCAGAAATCATGATTAAAGGGATAGTTTAGTTTGGAAGTAAGAAAGAGAAAGAGAGCTGTTTGATAACTCATTGCCATAAGCATGATTAGTTGTCCGCAGATGTTCTTCTCTCTATTATCAATATTATCGCTATTCACAGGTTTCCCTGTATGTTATCTATCTCCCTGTCAATAGGGCCCCCGGATCATAACGCTGGCCGAAGCCTTTCAGCCCCGCGGCCCCCCTCGTGTGTGGTCGTCTGGTCTTTTCGGATGTTGCGATGATATGGGAACGAGTAAGTTTCAAACGAGCTTACTTGTCGGATTTAGAAATCGCTTTTTAAAACAACTCACGAAGCAGTGATATTATATACTGTACTAAGCGGGAAAAGGCTCATTAAGTGATTAATTTATTAAATTGGGCGACATGTGATGTTTCTTCCTACGCGGTGTCTGTATGTACCTTACAACGTGTATACACAAGGGCATATCGCAGTCCAATATTAACTCAAGGAAAGCAGCTGCTGCACCCTCTGCATGTAAATCCACGATTTCGTTCCTTTAATAATTTAAACTTTTTGTTTCTAAATCAATGTATGTGTTCTTATGCCAAGTATGCCAACATGCCAATAGCTGTCTATACTACTACAACAAGATGACAACCCAACCCAGATAGCAACAAAAGTGTGGGCCCAATCTGGGTTGTATCTGGTTAGAACTGGGCTGGTAAATAACCTACCTGGGCATCCCATATGGGGCTCACATGGGTCAATATGAGGCCCCATTAGCACAGATGGGCCCCATGGGGGCCTATGTACCATTTGCACCAGGGTTTCGACATGGGTACCACATGGGCACAGTTGGTTTTATGTGGGTTAGATGTAGGATTTACAGCATAGGGCCCAGTATGGCACTCACAGGTCCCACTTGGGCCCCATATAGGCCTCCTGTTCCGCTGTGGGAACAATGTGGCCCTATTTGGACAAAGTGGGTTTTGTATCGGTTCAATGTGGGCCCCATATGGGGCAATATGTAGCCAATCTGGAACCCACGTGCGACATTATTACGTAATAATTGTCTTGGTCGAGCTCTTATCAGATATGATAGTACTTACTTAGCAAATGCTTTGCAGAACACTTCAGCTTTCTCTCATGTTGTAATGTGAGTCACATAATCAAGGAAAATTACGGGAATGTCGCAATGAGCCACTCTTCGAGCAAGAGAGTAGACTACCCTCCACCACATTTTTACTGCTAAGATTGCTATCAGTTAGATCTCACTTGAGTCTCATGTCGTAATTTCTATTGGCTTCTTTTTCCACCTTGTAGTATGATTTCAGAAAATGTGTCCCTCATAAAAGCTGTGTCACAGTTGTTGAGTTTCCGAAAGGTCATGCGTGTATTTTTTGTAGCCCTTCTGCACTTGTCATTGAACCATGCTTTGTCATCAGGCTTTTTTTACAAAACAATTTTGCTTGGAATATATAGGTCCATGACATAATTTATTATCTTGGTGACCCTGCTACACACCTTCTCTGGGTCATTCTCCTTGAATGCTTGAGACCAGTATGTATAGGAAAAGTAGCCTCTCATTTACGAGTAGTTTACTCTTTCGTATTGCCATACCGTCCTTGTATAAGGCTTGTCTCTGGGAGTAGGGTCGTTAGTATTGACTAGAACTGGGTTATGGTCAGAATTATCCATAATTATGAGCTAATGTGGCAGATGAGGCAGTTAAATCAGTCAAGGATTTTATTCACTCTTGTCGATTCATTCACAAGTTGATTTAATCCAAGGCAGCTAGCGAGCTGTAGCGTCCGGCGTCCGGGTGCGTCTGTAGTGTGACTGCCTAGCCATTCTTCATGGTGGACCTTGAAGTCACCGACGAGCATCACAGAATTGGCTCCAAATTCAACCATCTTCGAAATGGTGTTGGCGTCTAATTAATCGATGATGTCGCTGTTGGCACCTATATTATAGATAATGCGATAGCAGAGTTACAGAGAGCCACATCAGTTCGAGTTCTTTAGGATCGCATGGTGGATCATGGTGTATGGCAACTCCTTCTAGGCAATACACTGCAATGCCACCACCTGATGTATGAGGTCTGTCTTTACGGCAGCACATGGTGTAACCCGGAACTCGAGTCAAGGAAAGTTTCTACTGCGATAACAATGGGAGTTTATTTCTATTTGCATAAGTTGGCGAGGTATGCGATGATGGATCTTAGGCCACGAATGTTAACCCCCAGTATTTGTAGGTTGTTGTCTCCTCGTCGATGGGTAGGCTTTGGTCGATTCCGTTTAGATCCGTCCGTTGGAGGCTTATATGATTTGTTTTTAGCAAGAGAATGACAGAATACAAGATCCGCCAACCTCTGTACACCTGAACAGTGCGGCAGAGGTACACACTATACATTACCTGAATTTAAAGCATTAGTTGACTCATAACAGATCGCGATGTTCCGAAGAACCACTCGGTCAAGGATGGGCTTATCAGTGTATAAATGTACCCCACTACCCCTGGTGTCTGATGAAAGCTCAAGCAAGACAAATATTATGTAATAATGCATACTTTTGTTTCATTACAAAAATCGAAAATATGACATATGGGTTCGTATTGTCCTAAGGCATAACGATAGGCCTATATTGGCCCAAATGGGACTTGTTAGTGTCATAATGTGTCCTATGTCGTAAATCCTACACCTAACCCACATACAGCCCACTTTGCCCATCTGGTACCCATGTCGAAACCCTGTCGCAAACTGTTCATGCATGTCATGGGGCCCATCTGGGCCAAGTGGGCCCCATATTGACCCAAATGGTACCCAGCTGGGCTGCCAAGATGGGGCCCATGTACCAAGCCAGTTCTAACCAGGTAAACCCAGATGTGCCCCACACTTTGTTGCTATCTGGAACCCGACTGCATATTCTACTAGAACTAACACACATGATGGGCCCATATGAACCCCATCTGGGTTCTTGGTGGTAAAACATATGGTTTATATGGGGTTTATATGAGGAATATGTGCATATGGAACAGCTGTGTGTGTGTGTGTGTGTGTGTTCGTGCGTGTGTGTGTTTGTGTGTCATCGCGCTTGTATGAAGGGTATGTGTTTTTACAAGAGTTGATTAAACACTGCACTCTATGCTTCTTTTCAATCGATTCATGTGCAGGCCTGACCGTAGCTTTATGTCCCCAAACCACATTGGCACTGATGGGCGAGTCGGGTTTGTTCGGGTTGTGCGCTCCAAATGCACTTCTCACCATGCGCGCTCTGGTCCGCGGACGGCACAACATCGAGCTACGTATGACAGGCGTCTCATGCATAGGCGTACCCAGGGGGGGGGGGGGGGGGGGGTTGGGGGGTTCAAACCCCCCCCCCCTTTGACCAAAAATGGCTGTTTTGGGGGGTTTGAACCCCCCTCTTTTCAAATTTTAGCCGGTCTCGAGACTACTTTTAAGTGGTCTCGACCGTCTGAAACCTGGTCTCGACCGACAAAACCCTGGTCTCGACCCAAATTTTTTTCGAAGATTTCCGGTCTCTGACTCGAAAATGTAAAAAATGTATCAAAGTACCTGGTCTCGGCTTCTTAAATTTTCTACGGACACCCCCCCCCCCCCCCCCCCCCCCCCCCCCCCCCCCCCCCAACTGAGCGAGGTTTTGAACTTTGAAGGTACTCGGTCTCGGTCTCGAAAATGTTGAAAGTACTTGGGCTCGGCTTTGAAAATTTTTAACGGACACCCCCCCCCCCCCCCCCCCTCCCCCCCCCCCCCCAAATGAGCGAGGTTTTCAAAAATTTGAAAGTACTCGGTCTCGGTCTCGAAAATGTTGAAAGTACTTGGCCTTGGCTTCGAAAAAAAAATTACGAACACCCCCCCCCCCCCCCCCCCCCCTCCACTGAGAGGGGTTCTCAACTTTGAAGGTACTTGGTCTCGGTCTCGAAAATTTTGAAGGTACTTGGTCTCGGCTTGGCATTTTTTACAAAATAACCCCCCCCTTAAAAAAATCCTGGGTACGCCACTGGTCTCATGTACAAAGTTACTTTAAATGCAATATTTATTTTACACCACACTTGTATACAGGTGTGTATGGAAGTCTTTCTTTAGAAATATAATAACACCGACGGTGAGACGGTTACTATTTTACGAGTCGCGTACCACAGTCATACAATTTTGATAACAGAATAAACTTTTTTCCGCAAAATCGCTTCTGAAACGCCTGACATATCTATATGAATATATTTGTTTTCAACATTTTCTTCACCGGAAATTGTTTTAATACTCGAAGACTACTTTAAAAAAAATACTGAATAGGTTTTTATAAAGTCATTGATGATGACTCTATTGAATCATTATTTGAACCAACATTAAATACACATTTGTGTACGAACAAAACCTAAAACCAAAGATTTTTTAAATAGCGCCCTCTTGATTTGTAACGGCTCTTTTAGAATGATAACAGGGGTTTCACTTAGTTGTTTGTAATTGTATATACTCACCCCAGACTATACGCAAGTTACACAACAGACTGAGATAATCTGTTCGCGCGCGAAGCCCGTAGCGAAAATCGAAAGTGGAAGTATAAATTACTCGTTTCAACTAATGCTTTCTTTCCCACAGTGGCACTCGTATACAGATTCACCAAAACAAAATATATGCTTCCCTAAATACACCCTACATGTCACCCCTCCCACCTCACA